>JAODAL010040969.1:0-36357 GCA_025379985.1 Phyllomedusa bahiana
CGTTTTCGAATTTTTGAAACAAGTGTTTTAAAGCGTCTGCTCATGCGTCTTGCATTATACTTGAAAGAAGCCAAGGGGTTGTAAGCGAGCCCAGGGAAGTGAGCAGCACGTCCTGAGCTAAGACTTTTCTGGGCCCACTTCACGGTTGATACCCAAGATGTGAAATCTAGTTTTATGTTCTGGCACAGGTAGAATTCTGCTAAAGGGGTCATCCCTGTCCATATTACGCTGGCAGCTCCACCCCTCTACCCGGGCCTCTCCAAATTCACTTCTTGTAGTAAAAACGACCTATAACACCCCCTGAGGAATGGGCTGCTTGATGTTTTTCTTAGCTAGAGGATTTGAAATATTTCCATAAAAGGTAAAACCCCCTGAACATCCAGCTTCCATGCCATAAATGAGTATTTAGTCCGTAACTTAGGATTATTAATGATTTGCACTGCCCGGCCGCCATTCCTACATTTCAAGCCATTCCCTGTTTATTGTACTTAGGAGCTCGTATTTACTCTCCTGTGTTGTTTTTTCCTTTTCTTCTTCTACAGGCACCGACAGTGATAAAGTTAGTATCATTCACCAATTTGTGTGCACCCCTACTGGCACTGCATGTGTGAAGCATGCTTTACAGCTGTGTGTGTCCACCTGTGAAAACTATGCTACAGAAGTACACATGCACCCACGAATATATTATTATAATATATATTATAATATATATATATATATATATATATAGGGATACCCCTTTATCCGCCGGGGTTACGTTCCATAAAAGTGCAATGGATAACGAGGCAGAAAAACAAAAGCTACTGTACAGTACATTATAATGTAATAATGTAACAAGGCATAAAGAACATTTTAACGATACAGTGATAGATGAGGTGGGTTTATGCACCAACTAAAGTAGCTGCAGTGAATAAGGAAGGTTGTATACTCATGGGTATTGAATATGAAATGTTGTATCTGTGAAGCAAAACGATGGATAACGAGGTTTTCTGCAAAAGTGATGGTGATGTAACTGTGAAATGATGGATACCGAAGCGTTGGATAACGGGGTATTACTGTATATATATCTGTAGTAGGTAGAGAGTCTAGTGCAGGAGCCATGTGATGCCACAAATGTACTTAGACTAAGAAAACAAATAGTATATAATATAACAAAAACAACCCACTTAAGGGTATGTTTCACATGGCATATTGTGGCACGTACTGTACGCGGCGCAATATGGCGGATGTTTTAGAAGTATATGCTGGCCAGCGCAGGAGGGTAAAGGAGCGGCGGTCCCATTCACTTCTACTATCTGTCGGTAAACGCCGGGAAGAAGTGACATGTCACTTCTTTCACCCGGCATTCAATATACGTCGGGGAAGACGGAGAGAATTGATAGCGCTTGATGAGAAGTTACCGAACGTATTTCAGGGAGCGTTGCTGCACATTTACACCCTGAATAGGGTCTAAAAGATGCCTTAATTTGTGTGTGAAGTTTTGGGTTTTCACGGGTGATTTGAGGGAAAATTACGCCCCAAATTACCCGTGTGACCGGGGGGCGGGGGGGGGGGGACTGAGCAGGGGCCGGCACTTGCCACCATAGTTTTGAATTGCTAGCGGCGCGTATTTGGGCTATAATTACATGTCTTTTATTTTCCCCCCGGGGGGGGAAGGGGGAAACTAATCCTATTTCTAGAGAATTTGGGAATTAGTAATAAATGGGGTTTGGGCCCCGTAATGGGCCACTCCGCACGAAAATACGGCCAAAATACAGCCCTTTTAAGCCTGTAAACAGGGCCTTAGGGTCGCCCGGGCAATGCAAAGTCGTTGGTTTTGTTTTAAAAACCCGGGCCGTATTTTTCTTCTTTCGCAGGGTTTTGGGGGGGTTCTTTTTGGGATTCAAAAACCCCCGGCAAAGATGTGCTTTTTGACTTTTCAACTCTCGGTTTAAAAAACACCCACAAAATCCTTCAGGGTTTTGATAACATTCCTAAATTTAAGGGGTTTTGGGGGGAACCCAAAAAATAAGAACATATAGTGCAGTAAATAAAATACAGTCTGCGTCCCATCCGGGGGGGGAACACACAAACACGTTTTTTTTTAATATATCGCCCTGTTGGGTCTTTCCCTCACTGGGGTATTGGGGGGGCACATTTTCACGAAGCGTGTAAAACTACATTCCCCACAAAACCCTTCCCGGTGAGCTCATTTTTTATATTATTCACACCAGATACTAGATAGTATGGAAAGATTTGAAATAGATAGAAGATGATAGATTTGGGTAAAGATATTGATAGATAAATTGAAGAAATAGAGATAGTAATAATATGTGATAGAAAAATAGATAGATATTGGGTTTTGATATAGAAGATGGTTGAGATTTGATTGATATGGGGGTTTTAAATAGAAAATAATGGATTTGAGAAATTGTGATTATGTGGATTGAATAGTATTGATAGTGGATAAATTAAAAGTTGTTTTTGTGTAGATGATAAAAGTGTGTAGAATGTGAATAGATAGATAGATGGAAGATTTGAGGGGTTTATTAAATGGTGTTGGTGGAAGAATAAAATGGGTAGTTGGTGGATAGTTGGTGGTGTATGGTGGTGTAAAAAGGGTAGTATGGATGGTGATATGTGGTGTTTTGGTTTTTTTTGTGTTTTTGGTTTTGGATGATGGTAGTTAGTGGTGTTTTGGGGGTTTTTTTGATTGAGTGGGTGTTTGGGGGAAAGTTTTGGGGGATAGAATTGGATAATTTTTGAATGAGTGGAAAATTTGAATGGATTATGAATTGATTGAAGGGTTTTGATGGATAATTTTGGATGGTTGATGGATAGTTTGAATATAGTTTTAATAGAATGGGTAATAGATGGAAAAATATATAATAATGATAGATAATATGGATAGATAATTTTAGTATGGGATAATAATAGATAGATATAGATAGTTTAGATAATAATATAGAAAATAGATAATAATAATATGAAAATAGAAATAGATAGATATAATGATAAAATAATAATATGGATAATAATAATTAATAATAATAGATAAAGGGATAGATATAGAGGTAGAGGGATAGTATGGATGGATAGTTTGGGGTAGATAATAGATAGATATGGATAGATAGATAGGGTAATAGATATGAGATAATAATAGATAGGGAAAAAATTTGGGATAGATAGGGGATAGATAGATAGGGGATAATAGATAGGGGAAAATTGGGGATAAAATTGGGATGATATGGGATAGATATGGATAGAAAATAGGGGATAAATGGATAGTAGATATGGATAGTAGGGGAAATAGATTGGGATAGATAATATAATTTAGGGGATAATAGGGGAAATTTGGGGGATAGATAGGGGATAGAATTTGGATAAAAGGGGATAATAGGGGAAGATATGGATAATATATAGATAATATGGATAATAATAATAGGGGTAATAATAGTTGGGGAAAATAGATAATAGGGGATGATGATAGTTTGGGATAGTAATAATAATAGATAGTGCTATACAGCCCTCAGCCCCCCTTGTACTTGCAACCGTCACGAACCCAAAAGTCTGTCAGGCTCACTGAGCACAGCACATGCCCCTTTTTTAAAACCCAGAATAACCAAGCCCCTACTTTCCGGAGGTCGGTTTTCTGTTAAAAAGGGACCATTTTGTTTTCTAAAATTTTATAGCAGACTTTTCTTTAAAGATTTTAGGAATTTTTTTATTAAGACATGTAGTTTATGTATTTAGTTTTCTTCTTTTCCTGGAGAACTCCTTTAAAGTCTATGGCATTGGTTGCTTGACGGTCTTCAGACGGGTTCTAAATCTGCAAATTGTCTGAAAAACTGACCAATAAACCATCCCCTGTGGCGACCCTTAGGGCCCTGTTTACACGGGGTTATTTCGCAACGGATTTGCGGCGTTTTACGGGCCCCAAAACGTTTCGAAAACATTTAAAAAAATAACTTCTTTTACATTTATCTTTAAAGGAAAAAACGTTCGTCGTTCAACGAAAAACAAAATTATTTCCGTTCCGGGTTGCGGGCAAAAAAAATGGCATGTCAATTATTTTCGGGACGGATTCCCCCTTTCAAAGATTGGAGGTGGTGAATCCGTCGGGGAAAACCTTCCAAATCTGCCACATTAGTGCACTTATTTGAAACTGATTTGCAACTGATTTCGGAACGGGTTTACGTCGGAAATCCGACGTGAATCAGTTCTGAAATCAGCCGTGTGAACATAGCCTTAGGCTGAATTCACACATGGCATAGTATAACAGTGTTGCACCAGCCTGCTGCGCTGCACCAAAATCTGCAGACATAGCCATGGTTTCCATGCTTTGAGATGAATGGAAGTCAGGATTATTGGGGACCTGAAAATCTGTGGCATGCTTAGAATTCACTACAGATTTTATTTTTAGCATTGCACTACATTTACTTTGATGTAGATTCTGCAACAAATATGCATTGTTTGAATCCAGCCTTCGTCTTGTAGCTGCTGGGTTTGTCCAGATTTATGTTCATTATCAGATGGCCATTTTGATGAATTGATAGGTAAATGTTCTGCACATGATTGTATTTTAGATTAATCTGAATCACAGCTGACAATAGAGGCATTCATTGAAATATAAAGAACCATTTGTAGCATAAAACAACTTGGCTGCACCTTCTGGGGCCAAATGAGTATTTCAAGATCCTAGTCACTTGTCCATGACCTCGCAGAGTATCCTGGCCCATGGAGTTTTGATGTTAGATGGGCCCAATCTTCTGGAGAGGGCTTGCAATGGTCTATATCCTTGGATACTTTTTTAGTTTCACTCAGTTAATAGTCTCTCGGGTTGAAGAAAAATGAAAGGAAAGCAAACATGAGAATGTAACCTCTGTATAAACATTCCTTCAAGACCTGACTGGTTATGGAACCTACACACACCCATATGAGGAATATAACTACTGATGTGTGACTGAGTCATTAAAATAGCTGGAACCAGTTTATTAACTGGACTTCATAGCCACTGTAAAGTGTAAGTCAGAGAGGGTGATTTGGTCAAGCCACGCTGCTGTTTAGTTTCTTTCTACTTAACCAATTTTTAATGATTTTTTTTCTTAACAAAAAAGTACCGTAAGCCGTAATTAACAAGTTAGTTGAGTTCTGCCAGCCTGAAGAAAAAGTTGTGTATTGTGCCATCTACTGGCGATACATTAAAATAGAAATTAAAGGTCTTACGGATTTATAACCCCTAAATGTAAAATCTAGCATCTATGTTACGTTTATCGTTGACTATAACTGGATTATCAGATGTTCCCTGATACAGGAACACTACTCTACAAAATGTGTGTTGTATACACAGACAAAAATAGGACCTTGCTAAGGCTGTATTCACCCCGTGCAGTCATGTTGTGGTTTTTACTGCCATTTCTGCAAAAATTGAAGCAAACACTACTACGTAACTGTATTATGTATAAGCATCCTTGGGAGTCAGGCTGAGGCATTCATACATTTCTGAACAACCCCACCTGCAGCTCATTCACCAAGTGGCACAAATATGTATGAATTAAAAATCCATAATAAGATCTGTAAACAGCAACTTGGTGATGGTTACCAAATAGCAACTGAAGAATATATAAACGTGAAATCGAAAAAAAAAAAAGGAAACCCAAAAAGTTTACAAATTGTTACATGTTTGTCAGCTACATCCAGCAGCACTCTGAAAATAAAACTTCATCTCTTTATTGAAATGTCATTAAAAATCCATTATTGTGGTGTAAGAACCGCTAATGCTTTTCAGGCGACAGTGCCCTTAGTCAAAGCTTAGCTATAGTCTGAGACGCGTTAGCGGTTGTTACACCGTAATTAATGTATTTTTAATGAGGTTTGAATGAGGACATGAAATGTATTTTTACAAAGCTGCTGGACCCTCTGTTTCATTGAGGATTCAAATATTGCCGGGCATCCACGGGGGATATCTGGCATGTTCTAAAGGCTCATAGCTTTTCCATCTAAGTTCAGTCCTCTCAGCTGCCCTCATTGGTGCCCTTTACAGTTGGCCCGGGGCCCATGCAAGGACAAAAACCGGTGGTTTGCCGGAGGGTATTTGTCCTTTTTGCGGCCGCCCCCGGGCCTTTGGGGAGGACGGCTTTTTTCCGCAATGAGCGGAGAAAAGCCCTCCCCCTCCACATTGACATGCACAGATTCCGTCCGGAAACCGGACAGAAGAATGTTTTGCGGCCGGCGGAAAACGCATGCAGTGGGGACTGTGCTCGTTGTGCTCGTTTTCGGCCGGTTTTTCAGGCGGTCTGAAAAACCGCACTGGCTGAAAAACCGTCCAAAAACCCGTGCCGTGGGGACATGCCCTTAGACAGGTCACTACCACTTGTAAGCCAGTGCTAGTTCGGTGGAAGGTGCTGAAAAGGAGTGGAGTGGCTTAGAATCCCAGCCAGAGCACATAGTTCCCTGCTGTATATGGCTGTGGTCAAGTTGCCTGTTACCCTTCCCCAAACCCCAAAACCCCACCCACCCCCACTAAGCTCCTGTTACTGTCCAAATACTACACGGCTTATTTGGACATGGTTTTCAGAGCGTTTCCACGTCTAAAACGTCCCCAGTTCATTTAATTGATTCCTATGCAAAACAGCATTGTAGTTCACATACAACAAGGTTCTTACACGCTTCTTTGGAAGCTGCTTTGGGCACTGAAAAAAGTGTCATGTCAGTTCTTGAAGTGTGTTTTTGGCATGTTTTTCAGCGCTTTTTTTGACCTGGCTATTATTTTTTATGGGTGTAAACAGTGTTGAAAACCTTGCCCAAAACTTTGTGCAAAAAACAAGCAGAGAAACGCGTCTAAAACCTTTTCTGAAGAAACGTGTTTCAGGCGAGGTTTTGATGCTGTTTTGGAAGCGTAAACGCTCTGAAAACGGTTAAAAAAACGCGTCAAAATCAGCCGTGTGAACATACCCTAAGCGGACGTTCACATTGTGTTTTTGGATCCGATTTTGGATCCGTGTTGGATCTGAAAATCGCATCCAAAAACGCAGTATACCTTAACTTTCATAGCAGTATGTGGAGCTGGCATGTTCAAACCAGTGTCTTGACTAGACGGGGCTAAACTGTAAATTAGCAGACAGCATAGTGATAGGTGGTGAGTGACATCCCTAGAAAGGAAATCCCCTTTAATCTAGGGTTAAGCATCAATTTTAGCCATGTAATGTTAAGATAGCAGTTTTGCATTTATAAGTGTACACAGCCACATTTACTATTACCAGTTTTGATACAGCAGTTCAGAATTGCATGTGGCCAAGGCTGTCCTTGTATCCCTAACCTGTCTTTCTCTCACTGTTTCATGCTGTTTTCGGGTTGCCTTCTTGGGAAAGAATACAAAAAGCTAACACTTAGCCATTGCGTTTATCCGTAGTTAATAAGTCTTGGGTTTATAACTCCTGTAATTACTAACTTGCTGCCGATCCAGCTTTTCATGTGCCCATACTCTTTTGTCGGGCATGTTTCTACACTTTGCCTTTCCTGATTTCAATGTTTCTCACGTTTTTCTTTTCTTCTTTCTCTCCTCTTCATCTGAAATAAGGAATACTCCACCTAAACGGTATGAAAAACAGAAGTGGTAGGGAAAATATAAGCTGATACTCACAGAGTTTGGTTCTTAAACTTGTGTCTGTAACACGACCTAAACAGGTTTACAGTGAGATTCAGGTTGGGTTAGTGGTAGCAGTACAACCGATCTCTACAACACTTTAATATGAGGTATAACCACTAATTGTTGGCATGGTACTAGCCAAAAATGGCTAACACTGACATCTAGAGTCGATAGGATAACATTGCTGCATTTCATTAATATGACATTGCCATCAAAAAGGAGTATTTTTGTTAAAACCAAAATTTCTAGAAAACTTTTTAAAATAATTTTTGACAATTTTTTCACAGCCCCATTCAATTAAAAATTACATATGTTCTTTAGCTTTGAGAAAATCTTTAGTATGGCAGGGCTATTGACTAATCTCAATATACTTCAGCTGCCCTTTTAACTCTATAAGTTAATTTTAAAATAGTAAGTAATTTCAAATAATTGTTATAGTCTCTGTACAGGGATAGACAAGATAATACTGGATTAGAAGAAAAACATGAGTATTTTTTTTTTTTTTTTTTTGCGTCAGGGTTTTATTTATACTTATCAGATAATGGCTTATAATGTTTACACTTCTCTGGCCATAGCCGACCACACTGTGCTATCAGAGCTCACAGAGGGGAGGTTAGGGACATGCCAGGAAGTCATTTAAATAGGGGGGGAAAAAAAAATGTTTTATAGCAATGTCCTTTTAACTCCACAGCGTTACTAACAATTTCAATCCTGAATTATACCATTAGTGAATGTTTGTCACATACAGTATCTCACGAAATTGAGTACACCCCTCACATTTTTGGTTAATATTGTATTATATCTTTTCATGGGACAACACTGGAGATATCACACTTTGATTAAAAAGTAAAGCGGTCAGTGTACAGCTTTTAAAGTGTAAATTTTTGGTGTGCCGAAAATAACTCAACACCCCCAGCAAACAATGCTAAAAAATGGCAACAAAAGTAAGTAAACTAAGTGAAAATGGACAAGCTGTGTCCAAAGTGTCAATATTTTGTGTGGCCACCATTATTTTTCAGCACTGCCTTAGCTCTCTTGGGCATGGAACTTTCTAGTGCTGCACAGGTTGCCACTGATCCTCTTTCACTCCTCCATGATGACAACATTCATCTTTTTTCTGGGACGAAAGCCACGCAGACCAATTTGATGTAGTGGGGGGGCCCCGTAAATTTTTTGAAAGCAAATGGGGCTGTAAGTTTGGCCCCTGACAGGCCGACCCCCTGGCCCCTTTTTCCTCCTTTCAGCAATCATGTCAGCACTCATAAATCTATTTTGAAAAGACAATCTCTGGGTTTTTGGACCATGGGGGTTTGCACCAATTCCCTTTTTTTCGACCATGGGGGGTTTTTTAAACCCGTCTTTCTTTAAAATGCTGTAGGGGCTTTGGCCCCCCCCTGTGCCAGATTTAATTTCTGGTTTGAAAATATCCTTTTAGCCCAGGCCTTTTTATGTAGAAACAAAAATTTTTTTTTTTTAATTCTCAAGCTTTTTTTGCCATGAGGTTTTCCCCTGTTTCCCCTTCCCGTGAACCCCTATGGGGAGAGTAAAAGCAAACCACCAAATTTAACACATCGCTTCCCCCCGGCACACCTGTACCTTTTTAACACTAACAAAACACAAACACCGTGGAAAGGAAAAAAATTTTCAAATTTGGGCCCCAATTTGTCCCTTTTCCTTAGGGGTTTACTCCTTTTTTTTTGCCAGTGGTTGAAAATTTTTAAAGATTGTGTGTTGAGGGCACACCCAAATTTTTCACTGTTATAAAAAAGTGTCACTGACTAACTTACATTGTTTTTTTTCCAAAACGTTTTTTATCTTCATTGTTGTCCCATGAAAAGCCATTATACAATATTTACAAAGATGTGAGGGGTGTACTCAGATGCCACATTTGTTAATAAAGGCGAATGTTCTAAGATGAGTTTCGGGATTTGGACATTTTAAGTTTGATGAGGGAACAAAAGAAAAAAAAATCGTAAAGGGGGATCTTCACAAAAAAATTGTTTTCTGAAAGAAATTTTCAAAATATTAAAAATCCCAAGAAACGTTTGCAGCTTTTTGCATTATTCGTTGATGGGTTGTAATGTACACAGCAGGTGTGTGCTCTGAGGGAGCATTGCCTAGCTTGACATGAACTACAGATGGTTTTTACCCATTGAATGGAAAAATGAGGACACAAATGTAAACTGAGCCCAAAGGGAAAAATAGATTAGTTTTTCCCCCCTCCTTTTTTAGGGGCCTTTGGAAAATTTAAAAAAAAAAGGCCCTCCTTCTATCATTTTCCTTTTCTCAAACCCTTGAATGCAGCTGGAAATATGTCAGTGAAGTTTTAAAATATGAGTAATGTCATTAATATTGTACTTGTGCTTTTGTCATGATATTTTAAAGGGGGTTTTTGGAATTTTATACAAAAATATATTAAAGTAAAATTTTACTGTCTTAAAGCTCCCCAAAGGTTTTCAAACCCCCATAGATTAAAAGGGGAATTTCCCTTTTTTTTTCCCATCTTTCATGCCCCTGGTGCTGCCCCCTTTTTTCTCTGTTGACACTAGGGTTTGATGTGGGTAGGTTTGCCAAGGGAAAAAAGGGCTGCAAGCTCCCCTGAAACCCGTCTCCGCTCTCCCTCGTTTTATGATTCCCTTATTACAAAATGTTTAAATTTTGTGCAGTGGGACAAAACAATCCCAAATATGCCAAACCCAAAACAATTTCCCTGTCTTCTTACTTGGTGGGCATCTGCTGACCAGTATGTGAAACACAATCCTTTCCGAGAATCGGAGAATGTGAGCCTGGGAACAGTGCTTTTAAAGGCTTTTTTAATGTAGGGAGGGGGAACATTTTTCCCAAAACCAGTGAAAAGGACATAAACACCGGGGATGCATGGTTTAATGGGGTAGGGCAAACACCTACAGATAATACAAGTTACTAAAAAATTTGTGAGGGTGTTTTTGTAAAAAATCCAAAAAAATCGGAAAAAACCCTTTTAAATTTTTTTTTTAAATTTTTTATTTTTTTTTTCCCTTTTGGGAAACAATTGTTACCCCGTTTAGTTTTAAAAGGTTTTCCTTTTTTTTTTTTTTTTTTCTTCTTAGGGCCCCCCTCGTCCGCCCTTTGGATATTGAGACCGGGTTCCAAATAAACCCCCCCCCTTTCATTTATGCTACAACAACGTCTTGTAGACAACACCGAGGACTGGCACCCACGCACCGGTACCACCCAGTCACGTTTTCCCTTCCCCAAAACCTTTCTCAAATGGGCTTAACCCGAAAAAACCCTAAAATTATTCTAGTGTTGATTTGGTTGGGGGTAAAGAATTTTAAGAAAAAAGATTTCCCTTTTGGTTTGGGAATTCTCTGCACAGCTATTTAGATATTTTGAGTTAAACTGGTGTTTTGAAGTTTTCTTCATAAAACCAATATTTTGGTTTTATTGTTTAAAACAAATGGAAAAAGGGTGGGGCCCTTTTTTTTTTCGTAAGACCTAGGTAATTCCTAATTTTTCTCCTTACAGATTTGTCAATTATGAGACACTATATATATATATATATTTTTTTTTGGGGGGGAGGTTTCTAGCAGAAGGGGATTGTTTAAAGTGTCAGCTTTTTTTTAAACCCGAGAAATAAAAGAACCTTATTTCATTTTATGGTTATTTTTTGTGCAAGGGGTGGGTGGTTCTTAAATATACAGGCATTTCAGCTCTGATAGCTCCTTTTCCTAGCTGTGCCAGTAGGAGAGACATTGATGATGGAGGGGTTGGACAATGGCGTTGGCAAAGCAGTATGCCTGGCTATATATGTGAGCTAGAAGAACTGTATTTGTCATGAGAGGAAGATTTTAGAGAGAGGGGAAAAAAAATACAGGCTTTAAGGGGCACATGTTAGGCTGAGTGTGTTATCCATTTATTTAAATAATGATTGGGTGCCTTTTAGAATTGACAGGATGTTGAAGGGGTTTATTTCTGGGTCAAAAGGGGTTTAAAATTTTCTTAGTAGAAAGATAAAATCTTTTAAAAAGGAGATAGCAAGTTTTCCTTCGATAAAAACCCAGAGGGGGAAGAAGTTTTTTGTAGAGGGGGGTCCTTTAAAATTTGGGAAAATTTTTTTTATACAAAGCAGGAAATGAAACTCTGTTGAAAAGAAGCAAACTGGTATTTGGTTGTATTTGTTAATTCTCTTTATTGAACTTTTGCCTATACGTTCAAAGCTAATCAATTAGATGAAAAAACTCCTTTAATTAACTTTAAAAAGTTTAAACCCCGGGAATGGATTCCCATGGGGGGAAAATGTTTTAAAAGGGGGGTTCGACAGTTTTCTGGCATTTTTTTCAGCCCAAAATTTTCCCGTGCGAAACCCCCTTCGCTACCCTTTTTTAAAAAGGGCCCCTAACCTTGTAAAGCACCCGACTCCGGGGGTCGTGCAGGAGACAGGGGCACGGGAAACCCTAAAAAAGCTATAATTTATAGCTTCGTGCGGCATTTTAGGCCATTACTGCAGGAACAGGTATATCATTTTCAAAGTGGTGTACCGAACCAGAAATGCCCCGCCCGGGCGCTAAATTGCGGATTTAAGACCCCGTAGAAGGGATTCAAAACCCGCATTCTAGCTTTATTATGGCGAAATTTGACTTTTAAAAAACCAAATTTCATACATGCCGCCCTATGTGTCCAGAGTTTTGGCACCAAGCTTTTTCTGCATCCTGAGTAATAGTGCAACAGTTCTGTAGTTCTAGCTGTTAATAATATTACAACAGAACAATTCTCACAAAGTGGAAAAAATAACGCAACAGAAAATATAGCTCTCAAAAGTGTAGGAGTGCTAATAAGAATGTCCTAGAAAAACATGGACTAGAACATATTAAAGAAAAAGGTAGCCATTTTAAAAAATTTTGGCACACCCGGGGACTAGCGGGTGACTTGTAACAAGGCTTTAAACAAAAAAAGCATAAAGGCAAATACTTCTGAGGTTCCCAAAATATATAAGACCAGACACAGCTATAGGCTGAAAGTGCAATATTATTGAAGCTCATGCAATGCAAAAAAATGGCAAAGTACCTCTAGGAAACTGCATTCCCCTACATAAAAAAGTGTAAAAGTAAAAAGGTCCATTTTATTAAAGAAAATTACCCCAATAATTTGATTAAAAACCCAAAACAAAGTGTTGTTCTTTTTAAAATATTTTGATTCGCATAAAGGGGGACCGATAAAAAGTGATAAAATAAATTTTTAATTTTGCTGTCCTATAAGCTTATGATCTGTAGAAGCAGTCCTGCTATTTTTTTTAGATTGGACTTTTTCAAAGAAAAAGAAAGTACCCAAGCAGTTTTTTATATTTACTTTTTAAACCCAATATTTTTGGGGTAGTTTCTTACTTCTCTTTTTACTTTTTTAGTTACGGAGCCAGAACCTGAAAATGTGACAGCGAACAAGTAAGTTTTTATAATATGTTTTTTGTTGATGTTTTTGTCATTTAACACAAGATTTGTCCCGTGTTTTATGATTGTTTTTGTTTGGCAAGTTCTGCTCTGCTTGGTCATTTTTTAGGACCCGTGGAGTGGGGTAACCCCAAAGCCGACTCCTCAATTTCTCAACTCCAAAAGACCCCCAAAATTTCCGATTCCCATCCCTCATACCGGGCATGTTTAAGAGAAACTTTACTATAGTAATATGATAACATGAGGCTTTTTATCACCTTATGATGAATTAAGCTATTTAGGTAGAATAGACACTGACAAGCAAAAAGATAACAATGTTTTGAACTTTTGACTTTCATGCTCCATATCTTATCATCCATCCCCCTTTTTTAAAACGTGAGACTAATAAAATTTTAAACTATCTTATACAAAATTGACTTAAAACTATTTATTATTTTATTTTCTGCAGATTTTGGGGGCATGTATGCATTTTTACTTTTTGCTCCTGAAAATTAAAATGTTGTTTTTTATTATTTTGTTAGTACCTTGTTTCCCCAAAAATAAACCCTACCTTGATAATAACCCCTAGCTTTATTTTTCTGTGTTTTTGGAGTAGACTTGAAATATAAGCCCTACTCCAAAATAAGCTATAGTTACAGTAAATAAACCCTAATTACCTTTATTTCCCACACCTTGAGCCTCTCACACCATAGTGAGGCTTGCAAGCATACTTCTGCTTCCTTTTAGACGCCTGTAGGGCATCCTGCGCTTACAGTGATAAGCTCCAATACACTTTGGGTAAGCTCTATCCCCATTTCAGCCCACCTTTGTCGTATGGTAGCTGGTGTGTACTATTCTCTCCAGCTCTTCTGGGTCCACTCCAGGCTGGAGCAGAGGCCTAAATTTGAGCAGCTGAGTGGAATATTACACACCTTATACCAGTTATTGTGTTTCTCCAAAGTTGAGCCTTACCCCGATAATAAGCTCAACAAGACGTCGTTATTTTAAGACCTGTCACTTCAATTTTGGAGAAACAACGTATAGTTCTTTTAAATCCAACCTTTGCATCTTTCAATAAGCCTGAATTATTTCAGACAGCATGGGTCTCGGTCAGATTCAAGCATGTCTCGACCGAAATCTGATCCCATGTTACCAATGTTGGTGGTTCATCTCACTACGGTTGACTCAAGTAACACAACTCATCTTCGTAGGACAGCTCACATATCTAGAGAGCAACACATCATCCTGTCAAGTAGCCATATTCTCTGATTGTGAAACGTCCTAAATTATCAAGTTTCCTCCACGAACTTGAACAGTTCCAACCCCTTACCAAGACATTTTGCACCGTATCATACGCAAATGTCGGGTAGGGGTTCCCCGCAAATTTCCAAGTATGAGTGAAGACGACCACGCACAATCTTGCCGCGCCCTCCAAGCCAGGGAGTGCGCCGCAAGATCGCACGCATGAAACCAGAGGCCGGCGGTATAATTACGCGCTGGCATCATGCGCAATCCCACACGGACCGAGATGTCGCATCCGGCCAGCGGGGGATTAACCCCCCTGAATGTCGCTGACAATCGTGGTCAGCGACATCGCGGCTGCGCGGGGCAGGCAGAGTAGAGCTCCTGCCGCCCGTAGCGAAGATCTCGTAGGTCACGCAAGTAACGGCGCTGAGCGCCGTTACGGAGCTACCGGGATCTCCAACCAGACAGCCCGCGGCACGCCTGAATGACAGCATCCAGAAGGATGTACTGGTTGACGTCACTATGGACCCACAATGCATTGTGGGCATCCGTGACAGACAGTTGCCCACATGGAGACCAAATGAATACAGCTATAGCTAGTATGCTGATTTTCCTATTAGCATGAGATGATCTGACGAACGCTTCATGCAATGTCCCCCCAGGGGGAAAAGTGTAAAAAGTACATGAAAAAAGTCACTTAAAAAAAAAGTGTAAAAAAGTAAAACACAAACACAACAAAAAATAAAATAAAACACGTACAAATCGCCCCTTCCCCTTTACAAACGCCAATCAGCCCTAAAACAGATTCAAAATAAATAATAGTACCAATATTTGGTATCGACCGCGTGCGTACACGAACCCACCCTATAAAATCCATGTCATGTTAAAATTAACCCTACGTCAGACACATCGCCGATTAAAAAAAAAACCCAAAAAAACAAACTCTCCAATACGATTTTGTTCATCCCCACAGCACATAAAAAATGGAGTAAAAAGTAATCAAAAACTCATATCAACATCTAACAAAGTGTATGCCAATTTAAAACGGACATGGTGAACGTCAGTCATCCCAAGCAGAAAAAAAAGACCTTACAAAACGCTCTTATCGGCGAAAAATTAAAAAGTTTCCTGGCTATTAGAAAGATCAAGCGATGCATATAAATATTGTTTTTAACATCAATACAAAACACTTATTTTATTCAACAATTCAAAAAAATTGTGCTTTCAAATAAAAAAAACTACATAAATTGGGTACATACACCGTATTCTGTCTCACCCACAGATCTAAAAACTAAACTTGTCACGGATACTGCATCGAGCTGACATCGCTATTAAAAATAAAAATAAAAAACACTGCTAACGATTGCAGTATTTTCTTCACACTGCCTTCCACAAAAAAACAATTTGAAAAGCACATAAAGTCTTGTCCCCCAAAAACATTTACCAATAAATACGTGCACTCATCCCCGCAAGAAAAAAAGGTCCTCCCTATATCACAGCGCCACTATAAACAGAAAAAAATAAAAAAAAGTTATGGCTCCTCATACTGCGGTCATGCAAAAACGATTTTTCACTTTCAAATAAGTGTGTTTTTAAACATTGTGTAAAAGCAGTAGAAAACATTAAACTAATAGTACAAATGTGGTATCGCTGAGGGGGTGGGGACCGCTGTAATCGTATCAACCTGCTGAGCTAAAACTAGCATGTCACTTTATACCGGCACATGACCGCAGGAAAAAAAACAAATCAAAGAAACAACTACTAGCCCGGATTGCTTGTTTTATATTGTACATAAATGCTTCACAAAAAACCTTAAATAAAATAGTGATCAAAGCATCATTATGCCCCCACCGTAAAGGTACAATACAAAAAACATCAACTCATCTCGTAAAAACAAGCCCACAAGCAGGCTCGATATGCAAAAAAAATTAAGAAACAATGCTGTCAGAAATAAACGACACCTTAAAAAAACCGCAACTTTTTTATAACACTCGCTCTATTGGTAAAAGTAGATAAAACATAAAAGAAACTAAAAAACAAAAAAAAAAAAAAAACAAAAAACCAAAAAACAAACAAAAAATAAAACAATACACAAAAAAACAACAAAAAACAAAAAAAAAAATATAGATTTTATACATCGATTACGTTAATTCGAGCGTACCGACCCCATAGAATGCTTAACAATCTCTCTGTCATACAAATCCCTATGGCAATTACCTGTTAAAAAAATGAAGCCAAAAAAACACCCACCACCCCAATAAGGCGGAACTGCGTTTCCCCCCTCCATCTTCCATGACCTACCAAGATGCTAAAAACAACAAACTACGTAACACACCTGTGCGCCCAAAATGCCAGAATCACACCCTTATTTGGAGAAATCCCCTGATGGGCGTTTAATCTAAATAGACGCAACTCTTCTGGAAGGTTTCTCACCCTGTTTTGTACTTTGGTAGCTTGGACACGAGGCTACACTGGCCCCACCAATATCTGACGCCAAAAGCCAATAGCACTCCCTCCTTGCGTTCACCCTCGCGCCCATCGACCCAAACAGCAGATTCACAACCACATGTAAATCGGGTAATGCCGAACTATGTCGCAATAAAATTAGATGGCGTAACACAATGTGATTGGGGACTTTTTTTCCACGATTCTTGTCACAAAACATATTTACACACATTTCATCAGCCTTAACAAAATTAGCAGATATATTAGGAACAAAAATCACATATTTTTTTATTTTACAGGAGCCGCAACGCTAAAAAAATTTGTGAAACGCCTGTGGGGTAGATATACCTCACATACCAACCTCTTGAATAATATTCCGTAATGGGCGCATGTAGGTTCCCAATATGGTGTCTTTACATCTTAGGGGTATTTATTACGTTTTGGAACCGTTAAGTGGTGTCCGCAAACTGAAATGCCCCTAAATAAAAATTGTAATGAAAATCAAGGCCACCAGACAAGTCCAGTCAGGTGCTACCCTCCTATTCTGGCGCACTTATCTGTGGTTCTGAGCACCAAATAAAATGCACTGATGGGCCGACGAGTATGGTATATCTCCTGAAAACGGCAGAATTCTACGGGAATCAAATATTAAATTTGCCATTTCCCTGATACAAATTACCTCGTAGTGTCTTGTCAATAATGCATAAAAAAAAAGAAAATCTGCAAAAAAAAGTGAAACATTGTTGAAAATTTCACACTATCCCACACACACAACTGCGAGTGCTATTACAAATACTTCTGTGAAAACACCTAATGTAAGTATTCATAAATCTTTACTAAATGCTGTTTTGAATACTTTAAGGGGTGAGTAGTTTCTTAGATGAGTCATTTATAGGGGTAACTAACATACCAGGGTCAAAGCAAAAGTCACGTAGAAACTGACTGGTTCCCTAAAAATAAGAAATCATCACATTTTCTTGAAAAATATAGAAACAATACTTACTAAATCTTAAAGACCCCCTAATGTCGTACAAAAAAAAAAAAAGAGCATTTAAAAAAATTATGGCCAAAACTACACAGCGCAGACAGTATGGTAATGCTAGTTATTACAACACTATTTTTGAAGCGGCGATAAACAATGCTGTCTACTACATGCAAGAAATTTTATGAATTGAAATGGAAATTTTATCAAATATTTACAACCATAATGGATAGTATTTTCACAAATAAACAAATCATTTTTAAGTTTGACCACAAATTTCCTACTACTATCTTAAAACTAACAATGTGTCACAGAAACAACAATCTCTGAATCACTTTGCGGATAGGTTAAACAAAGGTCCACAAAAGTTATTCCACATAAAGTGACAACATGACAGATTATTCAAAAATGAGGGCTCCTGTCAAGAAGGCACAAACTGGCTCTCTAGCGGTAAGGGTTAAATTCTTGATTCACCCTTCCCCATTCTTCTAAACCCATTATGCACCCACTATCAAGCCCACTCTATCTTTCGTCCTCATTGCACCAAAAGCAAATTTCCCATTTTTCATACTTTTTTGCAAACCAACGCTTCTTATGACGAGATTAAAGTCGAGGTTTCTTCTTCTTTTTTTGGCCCACCATTCCAGATTCATGTATGGAATGTCACATGGGGCTTGCATGGGACATCTACTGTAGACCTCACAATTACAAAGAATCAAACGGAGTCCACCTCCACTGCCATGTCTGTTGTTATGAGAACTGGATAGACCGTGTAATGAGCCGAACTTGTTGACTCTGATTATTTTGCCCCCGGTAAGTCCAACTCTTGGCTTTACTGAAATGAATGGATGGACAACTCATTTCATTTTCTTCCAAGCATGCCTCGGCACTACCTTCTTACTGCAGTTTTACATTTTCTTGCGCCAGAGACCACTATTAATGTGCTGATGAATGCCGAATTTTATCTTTTTACTTTGGGAAAAGCTTCATGCTAGCTCCTCGATTCAAACATTTGAGCTTTTGCTTGGAATCAGCCCAAATAACATGTTTGAGCTACTCTACGACAGATACGATACACAGGTTGTAATTTTGGGGAGGGGGCGTAGTATACCAAAAAAGAAAAAAGATTGTCACACCACTGAAGAAGGATAGAGACAATAACAAATGCAGTTACACACATGAACAAGATCGCAAGACTAAGCATATCGCTATAATCTGCAGTCAAGGTTAATCAGTATGAGAAAACCAGATGACTTGTCTATAATTGCGATGGTAGTCTACACACGGACGAAAGCTGAGTGGATCGTGTGATAATGGAGTCCCGAAAATACAGAAGATCTAAATATATGTATACGCTCTTCACCTCGCTTGACTGCGAGGTAAAATATATTATTGAAGCATACTTAGACTTACATAACACAAAATAACAGTAACAACGAAATTGTAAATATGGCAAAACGCTGCAGTAAGTGGATGGGCAAAAAAAACTGTTTTTCAACAAAAACGTCACAGAATAAACCATTTATGTTGGTAAAAGAAACAAGAAAAAGTCCTATGAAATTTGTCTGAGAAATAGTACTCGCCTCCATCTGATCTCTCCATTATGTTCCAACTCCTAGAGAACGGCCACTCTACACAAACTTGGGTTGGTTGGCAAATGTGCAAAATAGACCACACATAGGGCAACATCTCTAATAAATATCAGGGTATCAAAGGATTGCCTTCAGCACACTCAGTTTTGATGAATGGTTGAATTCTTCTTTGAAAGCAAGTGAAAAAGTTTGCTGGAATATGGTCTATATGATTGTTGTGGGAGTGGAATCTTTTCCTCTGGGATTAATGCCTTTTTTTTTTTTTTTTTAAACAAATTTTTTATTTGACACGTTTCAGAATAACCGAAAGATAACAGTTGAAAAACAGTTACAAATGCAGTGTCATTTTTAACCATTACATACTTCCCAATCTTTTTAAGAAAAAGATAATAACAAACCCAAAGCAAACCCTCCCTCCACTCCCCCCCAAAATATACAATCACAGTCAAATTATAGGGAACACAATCATCATGGTATAACAGCAATCGCGTCCATACCCGGCAGGGTCCTTCGCAGCCCAACCACAGAAGAAGAATTACTACCCGCCCTCGTATTTTACCATATATCCCCTCATTTTGGGATAATGCTTTGCCTGCTCCATCTCAATACTTTCTAAATTAAACTCCTCATCTGATGAGGTTGAAGATATGGGAGCAGTAGCACTGGCAAGACCCAATTACCTTTGCTTTTGGCACTGCATTGAGCTAACTGTATCAATGTATTATATATTTTGGGAGTGGGAGTCGATCAAATTTAAAACAACTCCGAATCCATCAAAATGGGCACGGACTCCACAGCCCTGGTAGTATGTGGCCCATCTGTTAAGTATGGAGTACTATGAACATGGGTGTTTGTTCTTGTGCTACGTATCTGTATCTTGTTGTTGTGTTTATGTGCTAGTGTTGCAGAAGCATTTTGTGGGTATTATGCTTGTATAGTTCGATATATTTGGCTTTCTGTGACTGTCTGCTACCTCATGATATTGATTATGTGTAAAGTATTTTTCTCTGTCACAATGCAGAAAACATCTTTATTTTTTTACTTTACTTCTCTTGTCTTTTTCTGTCTTTTCTATCTTTGTAGGGAAAAAGTTCCTGTTCAGATCATTAGCCCAAAGTATACAAAATTACGTGACTGGCACCATGGTGTTTCAGCCCGTGTTCTAAACGTGCAGTGATCCTCTTCTGTTTCATATATATTTTCTGTCTTTCCTAAACTTTTTGTGGCTATCTTTGCTTTATTGCAGGAGAAACCTTTTGCGCACCCCTCTCCTTTATTTATTTTTCTTTTTACTGCATGAGGACAACATTTTGGCTTCTGATAACTAATCACATTAACATAGGTTAAGACACTGTAGCAATCAGAGTTATGTTTTTGTTTTTTTCTATTAAAACAAGCAATATAATAGAGTTTTCTAGTTTCTTAGTATTTACTTTCCTTATATAGATGTAGCAGAGTTTTTTAAATGAGGATTAACTGTGGTTTTCAATAAAACTGCAAGTGAATCTACTGTATGCAGTTTATGTAGCTCATGTGGACCTTGCAAGGTGGTCCCAGCAATGCCATGGGCACAAATTGTATACCTTTGTGGATGTCCAAAGTTGGAGAAATGTAGTATCGCACATCCCTTAGCAATAAATGGAAGATCAGGTTAGTCATATTTGCACTCAATCCGACAGTATAACAGCTACTCTATGCAGTGGCCCTTCACTTGTACCTTTAGACATTTGACTGTGACACAATTAAAAAAAAAAAAAAAAAGTGTCTTGGCTTTCACACTTTTAAGAACAAAGTCAACTGTGCTACATTTGTGAAATCTTGCTAAAACGAAGTCCTGGAATGCAATATGCATGTTTATTGATGTGATGCTACAATGTGGAGAACCTACTAATGCTATGTTCACACGGCTTATTTGCGGGGCGTAATTGCGGACTGAAATACGTCCCATTTTAAGCCGTGTGAACATAGCCTTAGACTCTGTTAACATCACACTGGAATACAGTATTGCAGCATATACTGGCTTAGTGCAGTATGTTTTATCGTAGTAGACTATGTTCTATTGGTTGGATTCTGTTAATAGAAAATCAAAATATCCATTAAATGAATGTTGTTATAGCCTATTGGTCCATTTAACATTACATTTTTCAGGTTTTCTCAGCTTTTCAGGATTTATCTGCTGTTAAACAGATGCTATAGTAGACTATGGTGATGGATGTCATGGCCCTCAGCTCTTTTGGCATCCATCACTACTACATTGGCATCCATCACTCAAAGAGAATATCATGGCATCTGTCACATACACATACATCAGGAGCATGTCCCAGCGTATATGCTAAGCTGAGAGAAACAAGGGCTAATCAGTCACTTGCATGTGTAGCTTGCATTGATAACACTAAGCTGTTAATGGGTTTCCATCATGGTTACGTTTACCAGTGCTGCCTTTGGAATTTTCTATACTAGTAGTTAGCTCCGGTGTTGATTGGCCATGAAAATGGATTAAGGAAGGATACTGTAGTTTGCTGGATTTGTAAAACCGGCTCAGGTTCTTAAAGTATGAAGTATTGATATAATAAGTGATGCGGTTTACATAGCCACATAAATCATTAGAATTCATATGGGCATGCTAGCAGGATGCATGCCTTTTGGATGTGTGTTTGGGCGTGAACAGAGTTTTGCTTGTGTATTTTTGTATAACGGTTGATAGTGTGCATGGATGTAACCTGCAGCTTGAAAATGTATTGCTTTATTTTGCAATAATAAAAAAAAAAATCTTAGGTCCATTTGTAGCTATCTGTGGATTTGGTTGTGAAATGTCTTCTTTACTATTTAAAAACACATTTGGTGCTATCAGATGACTTAGATGATTTCCAAAGAGCAAACCTGACAGAGCTACTAGCGCAAGATGTCCATGTTTTATGGCTGCGTTGTGATTCTTGCAGTCAACATCTATAGTTGTTATACTCTTTGTACATCTTGATGTAATATAATGTATTATATTTTTGCCTCTGTTGTCAAATAAAATGTATTTCCTGTTATCTTTGTGTAAATTCTTATTACTGACCAGTGTTTGCAGATCAGTGATTATAAGTTCCTTAAAACATTTTAAACATAAGCAAATTTATGTAAAGAGAAAATCCTGGTATTATAGTGAATAATAGAATACCTGATCTCATTTCTGCAGCTCATTCACATTGTTGCTTGTATGCAGTAGGACTATCCTCCCAAAGGAATTCGGACTGTCTGCAGTGTAAGCATAGGGGTTGCCTGCTATTTATTTAAAGAGTCACCTAACAATAGGCTAATACCAAGAGGTCTCAGGGACCAGCTGCAATCTGAGGAATCCGGTCAACAGATGTCAGTGACTCAAGCTGTAGTAGTAGAAGAGTGAAGAAATCAGGCGATACCTTTTTGAGGCTGAGTATATTTGATAGTAAGCTTTCAAGAGTACTAGCTCTCTTCTTCAGACATGGTGTTATACATGAAACTGAAAATTCACAGACTTTTTTTTTTTTTTTATACACAATAGACATGGACCTTCAAAGGATCTTAGAATCTTTAAAAATAACAAAATGCAATAAGTAGAGGAGTTATTTACAACAGGTCAAGAAATAAACAATCTGGAAACTTGTGAGGCGTGCCGGAGGGATCAGTAATTCTTGCTGTTATCTGTTAGCTATCAGGTGTGATTTGTGACCCTCACAGTTCATACATATTGTGACATGAAGCTGGAATGAATATTAAGTCCATTTTGCAGAGTTTGAAATTTTTCCATTAGTTTAAATTCCCATTCCTTTCTCTCCCTCTGTGTCTTAAAATGTCCCATTAAAACCACAACCCGCAAATCTTCAATAGAGTGGTCTTCTCTGGAAAAATGTGCGGCCACTGGGAGATCTGTTCTGCTGCTGTTAATGGTGAATCTGTGTGAATTCATGCGCTGACTGAGTCTCTGCCCTGTTTCCCCCACATAGAGGCCTGTAGTGGGACATTGCACACCCATAATGAGATACATTACATTAGAAGACCTGCAGGAAAATGTCCACCTAATTCTGTGCACTTGTTGTGACTGTGGGATATGAACTGTGGGGGTCACAAATCTCAACCTGATAGCAAACAGATAACAAGAATTACTGATCCCTCCGTCACGCCTCACAAGTTTTCAGATGGTTTATTTCTTGACCTGTTGTAAATAACTCCTGTATTTATTGCATTTTGTTCTTTTTTAAGATTCTAAGTTCCTTTGAAGGTCCAGGTCTATTATGTATAATAAGTCTGTGATTTTTTTCAGTTTCTTGTATAATACCATGTCTGAAGAAGGGAGCTAGTACTCCCGAAAGCTTACCATCAAATATACTCGGTTAGCCTCCAAAAGGTATCGCCGGATTTCTTCACTCTTCTACTACTTTCTATAGCTAACACGGTACAACATTATGCTTCTTCAAATTGTAGTAGCAATGTGATGCTGTCTGAACAGTTCTTCTTGTAAAAGTTACATCGTCCTACATCAGCATTTTTGTTCACTTCTATTGAGAGTCGTACAACTGAATACTAAGATTACAGGATAATAGAGCATTGGAAGTCACCTCCAAGGGCATTGGGTGATTTGAAGCATGAGATCCAGTAGACTGGTGCCCCTTAGGGGGAGGCCAGACTTATTGGGGTGGTATCCCACTGAAGGCTGACACATTTGCATGCCCTTCACTTTTACGGGTCTTCTGGGTGGTACATCATAGGGAATTTTTTAAGTTTTGGGTGGAAGTCCAGACCATATTACATGGTACTTCTATCTTATTTTCTTTGTGTCACTGTGTTCACTCTAGACTTTTGCTTGTCATATGCTTTTACCAGGGTGATGCCCTTATTAGGCAAACAGCTGGAAGGCTTAGGGATGTTTGTAGCTTTCAGTTTCCTTACTCCTTTGCAACTTTATTCACCTTTTTAGGTGGGAGCCAATCCTTAACTTTGGCTTCTAAAGGACACAAAGGTGGCAGCCCAGGTGGAAGTCAGGAGTAATATGGGCTCTGCCTAAGTCTTGGCGAATAGAGGCATTAGTAACTAATCTGTGTGGGGTCTTCTCATTTTTGGAGAGAGCTTGTGATAGGCTTTGTGTGATACACTAAACTATTTTAGGCACTTGGGTGAAAAAAGCTATCCCACTTGTCACACTCTGTACTAGGGCTTAAAAAGAAACCCCTGGCATCACAGAATTTTACACTGGTAGTACAAAAATAGTAGAACATTTAAAATATTAGCCTGGAAATGTATAAATGCCATATGTTATTTTTCAGCTTAAAAGGTGTACAATGCCATTGCCTCTAGTCGACTGGGTGACTGTATTTTATAACCATCTACTGAATTTGACACAAGGGCTTGTTGTCTGACACTTACTGGTATCAAAAATACACTGTAGAAAAAAAATACCATAGCAATAAATGAAGACCGCACCAGGCTTTACAAAACATGAGGAACATGTTTAAAAAATACCAGTTTTTTTTTATACAGGAATATTTTTTTAAGAGTTACAATAGTCCGGATGTGCAATATAGTGCTAACAATTATTTGTTCTAGAATTGTCAAATAACTGGACCTTATGAAATACAGATCACATTGGAATAATTATTCACGGTATTGCTGTGCAAGTAGTAAATGACTAACTCTGCATTTCTGGAAATAACCAAACTATTTTTTATGCCTAGGGAAAGCCAAGTTGTAAATGGAGATATCAGGTAACCAGTGAAAGCATCACTACAAAAATAATAAAAACCTTCACAGACTGATTCCTAACACCACTATGAACACATTTCCATTGTGTTACCATTTGGCCACCTAATTTGTAATTCCTTTTAGAACTCACATACACGATTGTGGTGGTGTTTGGTAATCCCAGTCTTGGATCTCTCTAGGTTATGTCCAGGTGATGAGATTATAGTTTTTGGAGGTCAAGCACACAGCTACTACTGTAGATCTCTGTATAAGCTGATTGGATTGGAGAATTAATGCATTTTTGGATTAGGTGTCCAGTCTGTACGATACAGACCTAAATACAGTATAATAATTTGGGTCCGGTCTGCAGATTAGTGATCAGTGTTCAACAGTTCCTTATATTGAAAGTTTTACAACTTTCTGACATACTTTTTTGTTCAATTCCTTGACATTTTTAATATATTATTTTGTCAGTGAATGGAAACAGTCTTGTGTACATGCAGAGGTTGAAGACCCATACGGGACCAGCTGTGTTTGGGGTTTGTAGTCTCTGCATGTTAACAACGCTCTTATCCCGGTGGGTTAACCCATTTATCAGATCCATCATCCGCTCCTTTCATGACCTGTCCCTTAAATAATTTCCATTACAGTTTATGGGTGTTGATGCTGCTGTATAGCATCTTTCAATGACATCCGTCACCAATAGGCATTCATTAGATGCTAGAAATGATAGGTGGTAGTTGCATTTCCAGGATTCGCATTTGTCAGGGGAATGGTGTTTCCTTATTCCTGTCATTTAGGGCGCGTCCCCACTGCACAAGGCAAATACAGGCCGGTATTTGTCCTGTTTTACGGCTGTCCTCACGGTCGCGGGGATGGGTGGGGGTGGGGGGGCTCCCCCTCCACATTGACATGCACAGATTCCGTCCAAAAACCGGACGGAAGATTGTGCATGTTCAATGTTTTGCGGCTGGACCGCGGGTGGAAAAAACGCCGGACAGAAACCCGTGCAGTGGGGACTGCTGCACGGGTTTTCCATAGAGCACCATTGTCAGGCAGTCTGAAAAACCGCAAAATGGCTGAAAAACCGTCTGAAAACCTGTGCCGTGGGGACATGCCCTTATACTCTAGAAAGGTAGAGATCATGTATGCATATTGCTCTTTCCCTTATAGTTTTTGAGATGATCAAATGGCCATGTTTGCATATTGCCATAAACTTCGATGAAGAACTACACGTAGGCATGGACACCTCTTCACCTCATCCCGTCTTTAATAGAGAGCAACACATGTTATATGGAGGTCTTAGACATGACTATGCAGTGCACCATTAACACTTGGTTGTCTCTGCTCCTTTACTATGCACAGCCAAGAGGACACAGACAGGGTAGTGGCATCACTGGTTACATGTTCTGCACCCCTGATTTGAAAAGAGATGTAAAGCTTATAATACATCTCTTAACTGAACACTAGTGATACATGCCACATAGCTTCATCCGCCACACAAAATGTATGGGTAAATGCATCATGATCTTGACCTCACAGAAAACAAATATCTGGAACAAGGTGAGGAACGAAAATATAGTGTATAGCAAAAAGTTGCCTATATCAAGAAATGTTATGTTCATCCTGAAATTTCAACCAAATGCTAAATATCCCTAACTTTTTATGATTAGCGTACATTATGAATACCATAATATGTAAACTCGAATAATTTAGTTTGGAGGCACTGTGTATTTCCATTATAGTGTCTAGCCAATGTATCCTTTCTGAGCTTTTTTGTGTTCATAGTAGATAACATTTGTAGGACTTTCACTGATTGATTGTTTACTAAATAATTTTTGATGAAAATGTAGAACTCGGAGAACGTTAGGTGAAGATTGGGAAGAGAGAGGCTATCCAACTGGACGTAACCTTAATTTAACCACACGCTGTTAACTTCAATTATTTTTTCAGATTTTAACCCCTTTGTCATCTTCACATTTGTCATTAAAGGTAGATATGTCACCTTTTTGTGTATGTATATTATGTGATTTTAAGTTTCCTCAAAGAACTTTGTGTACCACATATGACTAGATGATCAAAAGGACACATTCTTGGAAGTTTAAATTGTAAAATGTGTGTAATAATATACACTCAATAGTAAAACATTACAGTATAAAATGCCCAACGGTAGGGATAGAACATTTGTTAATTGTGTAGTTGTGAGTAGCCAAAAGTCATTCCTAAACTTGAAATTACTCTTGAAAGCACTACTGGATCCTTGCGTTTCTTAGGCTTTGGTGTCTTGGGATTAAGGTTTTATTCTTCAGGAATAAAGCCAGTTATCCCACTTGCATTTAGAAATAAGTTAGTTGAAGTAATCAGTTGTATATTAAAATACACTGAATTTTAATAGAATATATAGAATATTCACTGTGCACTACTGTTCTATTCACACAGAATAAAGTTATAATTTGTTTTGCCTACCCTTTTTTTCCTTAACTTACTGCCCAAATACCATAGAAAAGGTGAAAAGAGTAGGGATTGGGCTGCTTGGTCTTGGGTTTCCATCACCAAAAACATTTCCACTGCATTTGCTGTGGAGAACAAACCCAGGTAAACTGCTCCTTCTGCTAAGCCCTATCTCTTCTAACACTTAAAGGGATTGTCTCACTTCAGACATTGATGGCATGCCAGTAGGATATGTCATCAATGTTTCCTTGGTCCAGGTTTATCCCCTAAATGAGCCCCGAAACCTCTTCGTTCTGAATGGGAGTTTTGATTACAGCCAAGCACTACCGCTTGGCTAAACTCTGAACTCTCATTTATGTCTATGGGAGGGTTACAACCACCTTTCTGTTCAGAACGGAGAGGTTTCAAGGATCGTTTAAGCGATAGGTCTGAGTCTCAGAGGTGGGACACGGATCTATCAGACATTGATTGCATATCCTAGTGAGTCTGTAGTGAGACAACCTCTTTAAAGGGGTTTTGCCACGAAGTGAGTCCTTTACCTCTTATCTGCTCAGGAGAGAAGATAAACAAAGCATGCCGAGTCATGAACGGCTGCAGGGGTGAGAGGGAGGGTGGTGAGCAGAGAGCGAGGAAGCAGGGAGCATCTCTAAAGTTTACTTAAATAATATTACAACCAGGGGATTATCTATACAGCAGAGAGACTCATACACTGCACTTTCTCCCCAGCCCATTGCAAGCTCCTTCATGTTCCCTGTCTTCAGATAAGAAATGCAAACACGCAAGCGCGGTCAGCTCAGCTCCTGTCAGTGTCCTGATCGTGTCTAATGTCAACTTTCAGGAAACCAAGGGCAATGCTGTAGCTCTCACAGGCTTCACTTTTCGCATATATTTAGAAAAGTGATTAAATACCCATTTTGGAGGATCCCACGTCAACATTACATCGTGGCAAAACCCCTTTAAGCCAAAAATATGGTCAACCTAAAAATGCTAGGAGAAAAACAAACTAGGGCTATGTACACATAGCCCTAGTTTGCATAATTGCTGCAGAAATGTGTAGATACTGACATGATTGTATGGATTGTGGTGCTAGTTTCTGTATGGAATTTTTTTTTATTTTTTAAGCCGAGCTCTGTATATCTGGCCTCCAACATTGCTATATCGTCACATCGCACCCCTGCAGCCTCTTGTTAGCTTCAGTGATTGCATGTGAGTACGCATCATCACTGTAAGTCATGTGTACAGAGATTAGATGGGACCAGAGAAGCATAGCCTTAGCACCTCCAGAGGAGGTGAGGATAGTACACCACCCTTTTGCACATATAGGGCGACATGTATGAATGGGGCTGTGCCAGATATCTGTAATCTTTTCAGCCCAATATCAGGTGCAGCCCCATTCATACATTTTTAAGTCTCCCGCGGGAGGCGGGGCGCACTAGAACTGTAGCAAAGCTACATATTTATCGCCCGCTCCGGCATTCCTAGATGCATTACTGCTGGAACAGTTATACCACTTTCAAAGTATTCCTGATCCAGAAATGTCGCCCAAGCACTAGAATGCGCCTGATTTATGACCCTCTGTATAGCAGGTTCATAAATCAAGCGCATTCCATGCCTGTATAATGTGCATGTTAACTCCAAATTTCATGCATATCACCCATATTGTATAATGCCTGGAAATAGTGCAAACTACTCCTAAAGAGGCCACTTTTGTGCTATTCTTTTCTATGGGCCTTTCCTTCTTTGTAGGGTCTTGATGGATACTTGCAAGGAGAAAACAAACCTTGTGTGAACAGCATCAGATTTACAGAAAAATACATAACAATTCGGTTTTGTTGCAGATTTTTACTTCCCCATCGAACATTGTCCACATCAGAATTTGACCTACTGCAGATTTAAAATCTACACCATAAATGCAGATATTATTTTAATTTGTGGGTGAAATTTACTAAAATCATATCCACTTTTCTGAACTGTATTCTGTCATGGATTATCTATCCAAAAATCCAGCTGAAAAGAGCAGCACAATGCAAAATATGAATTTCTGAAAATCCAGATACAAAATTCATATCAGTCACGTTGCATGTAAGAGTAGCCTATAAGATATTTGGCTACAGAGTTCATTCTGCATCATTACAGAAACTGTATTATCAGTTTAGTCTCTGCTTTCTTGAAGCTTTCTTGTCTTTGTAGACCCTCCATGAGATTGAACATATCAGCGTTCACAATATAATTTGATGTGACATAGTTGCTGTAGGTTACGCTATATCTAAACTGATGCTTCAAAAATGAGAAATGCTAGACTTTATGCAAATGTTCTTTGCCAAATGCTTTACTTGCACTTGAACTGTCTCTCCATCAAAGTGTACAAATCCCGGCTACCAGCAAAATGCTTTTTGTCTTAATTGGTTTTGGTCTACTTGAGCTTGAGGCGAACTAACCAGTAAAGCCATGTTAGAAGACAACACACTCTTATTGACAGTGGACACCAACTGTTTTGTAGATAGTGATAATCTGTCTTGCAGCTAAATAGATTTTAACAAGTGCAAACTTTGTTGTATGCATTTTTTTCAAGCATGTCTGCAGGCCCTCCAATTAATACAGACAGTCAAGCGTTTCCTGGTGATGTGGCCATGTGCTCAATGGGTACTCAGACAGAGGATGTTCTTTCCACAAGTGAATCTCCCACAGTAAATTCATCTTCACTGAGGTTGAACAAGTTTTCTACAATTCCTGATGCATGTGAAGGAATGGGTCTTACTGATGGCACACAGTGTGACAATCCTGCACTATACTAAAACGACGTCCAACAAAAATTGTACTGTTATTGGTTTCTAAATCAGGAAAGCAATTTAAAGAGACACTAGTAGAAGAAATGTTACTAAAGACACACAAGTAATCTTTTTACAGGATCTGCTGTACTTTCTAGGCAGCTGTTTTTAAATCCCTTGTTTAAAACGGTCTGAAAAGTTGGTGGGTGGCTTAATTGTGTCATCGTCTAGACTTGAGGAATAAAAGGTTAGTGTAAACTCCCACTCACAGTACAGAATTTACAGTAGTAGCTTTGGCCATGGTCATTAATATGGAAAAATAAACGAGTTGGCACACAAATTACTTGGACATTAGGGGCATGTCCTCACGGCAAGGGTTTGCGGGCAGTTTTTCAGACGGTTTGCGGTTTTGCAGACCGTCTGAAAAACCGTCCGCAAACGAGCACAACGGGCTTCTATGGAAAACCCGTGCTGCAGTCCCCACTGCACGGGTTTTCCGCTCGGCGGCTTGAAAAACCACCGGCCGCCTGAAAAACATTGTGCTTGCACATTCTTCTGTCCGATTTTCGGACAGAGTATGTGCATGTCAATAGGAAAGGGGAGGGCTTTACTCCACTCATCGCGGATAAAAGCCGCCCCTCCCCCCCATTTGTCCATTGCCGTGTCAACGGGCCCTAATGTTGACAGAGTATAAAGAACTCCAAATCAAACATCATAAAACATCTAAAAATTGTGTTGTGTTTTTTTGGCCCTTTAAAGAGGACCTGTGGCCATTATTGACCTGAAACCTCCAGAACACAATGTCCTGGTTCTAGAGGCTCCTAATAGGTTAGGTCACATTATTTGAGATACGGTAATTGGATGTGCACATGTGGCTGTGCCTGCTCCCTGACCACTTCCACACCCTGCAGCTCATCCTACTGCCACATCTCTTCAACCTGATATTAGCAACGCTTAAAGGTTCAAATCAATTTCACAATTTTGATCGAAATTGTATGTACTTGAAATGGAGCCTTAGCCGAACGCCTGAAAAGTAGTTTTTGCCTCCTTTCGTTTCAATAATTATTTTATTTTTTGGATGACACAGTTGTATGAGACCTTGTTTTATTGGGATCAAGTTGTACTCTGTGGGGGAATAGTTTAAGTTCACTTATAAGTTATTGCAGAATTTTTTTTTTTCATTTTCTTTTTTTTTTTTACACCATTCACATTTCACTCTTGTTAGATTAATTCTACAGGTTACTACAGTTGTGTGGATACCTAATATGTATTTTTTTTTTTTGTCTTTGTGTAATGTATGCACAATAATTTTTTATTAAATATTTATTTTTATTCTATTTTTTCTACACTTTGTTTTTACTTTTTTTTTTAAATACCATTAAGTGATAACGGTGTTTCGTTTTTTTTTTTTTTTTTTACACATAGTAATGTGTTAGCATATTCATATATGCCAATACATTATAATCTGTGTCCGTTTGACACAGGCAGCGATCAGGGTAGCACACTGTCTGTCCTGACTGCTGGCTTCTTACACAGACAGGGCTACTCTTGGTCTCCAGGACTGATTGTGCAGCCGTTTTCCGGGCTCTGTTGGGTCATCAGTGTCCCAATCACCCGACAGAGTAGGGGAAAGCCCTTTGAATATGCTGCAGTCACCAACTGCAGCAATCAAAGGGTTAAGCGCAGGGAGGCAGAGGTTTTCCCCCTCCCCGGGGCTTGCAGAGGCTGTGCTAGGAACAGGGCAGTCGTCAAGGGGTTAAAGAGGACCTGTGTCATCTCCTGACATGTCTGTTTTAGTAAATCCTTGTGTTCACTGTGAAATAACTCTTGAACATCTTCTCACATAACTCTGTGCTGTTCCTCTGTTATTCCTTCCAAAAAGATATTCCTGAATCCGTCAGCTGGGTGTTAACAGTTGGTGTGTTCCTGTACAGTCTGACATTTGTCCAATCATTGCTGACAGCGAGTGTCTGCAGGACACACCCATTGCAAGTTGGAATGGTAACACCCACCTGATAGATTCAGTAATGCATTGCTTAAAGGAATAACAAAGGAACAGCACAACACAGACTAATAAGAGAAGATGCTCCAAATTGTGCTGCAGCCCTTTGTATCTAAAATGACAAATTTTCTTCATGTTGATGACATGATGGTTTTACTGGCTCAAAAGATAGTAGTAAGATTGGTCTGAAGAGTAATAACTTGGCTTCGTTTTTAAGTTCTCTTCAAGATGAAGGTGAAGCAGAGCTTCTTAAAACAAACACTCACAATATCGCTCTTGCTTAAGAATATATTACAGATATTTGGGTCATTCCTACCTTTTTCCTTGCCCTCTGCAGTGTTAGAAAACATTTTATTCTAACATGTTACACATGTGCTATCACTGTTGTTTGCTATTAATCCTAGGTCTACAACTTAAGTTCACTTTGTGAAAACCTAGATTTAATTTTTTTATGTCTATTTCCGATGCCCCGGGCATATTTCAGGTCACAACCTGCGTCTTTAGAAAAGACTGGAAAAGAAGAGGTGTTGCCAGTTAATAGTTTCACCACCTCTCCTGAAAGAACAGCAAATGACACTGGTCTGTCAAACCCACAAGAGAGGTACTGTACACTGCCATAAATGTGTCTGAAACTGAGCTATTAAAGCCCATCACCCATAACCGATCTGATCAAAATGAGAACCTATTTCTGTACTGGTAGGTTTAGAATGTCTACAACAATAAAAGGAAAGAAGGGACTACAATAACCAGAAAAATTAAGTTTAGAGTAATTTAGTTTAGAGGAAAGACGGCTTTAGGGTAACCTAAGATGTATAAATATTTTAAGGGTCAGTATGGATATCTTTATGATCTATATATAGATCTATGTGATCTATTTCTACCCAGGACTGTAACTACGTCTAGAGAAATGGAGGTTTCTACCCAAACATAGAAGGGGATTTTTTCTTATTCAAAATGCTTTATTGAGAAACCAACAGATAGTACAAATCACAGGGTTAAGAAAGCGACAAAAGACACGCTCAATACAGCGGAATTGTACATGCAAAGAATTACGAAACGTCCAATAGTACAAATGTCAACACCATTTAACACAAAGGCATGGCTTTTATCGGACAAGCAAACACACTGTAGGTTCGGGCCAGACGAGCAACATCAGAATCTCTAATCGTGTCGGCAGAGCTAAAGAAACAATGGTGCTCGTGTACATTACATAGAGAAAGCCATTGGAGGTACATACAGCTATCAACATCAAAAAAAACTGCCCACCAAACAGTAGGAACAGAAAAATGGTAAAAGAGAAAACCACCAACTATTGCCAAAAAAAGGAGAGAGAAAAGACAGAGCAAAACAAGGACACTCCGTCCAAGGAGAATACTCATTGAGGCCCCTTGATGCAACAAAATAGCGACCTCGGATGAGGAGCACCAACCTCCCAAAAAGACCACCCAAACCCCTCCTCCCCTCCAAAAGGCATCCCTACCTAATTATCCAGAAGGGGATTTTTTACTGTAAGAGCAGTGAGACTGTGGAACTCTCTGGCAGAGGTACAAATTTCAGTTCAAAAGAGGCCTGGATGCAATAATATAACAAGTGATGGTGACTTGAGTTTTGAAAGAAGGTCGTTGATTCAGGGATTTATTCTGATTGCCATAGGGGCATCTGGAAGGAATTTTTACGCTAAAAGGAGGACTACGGTCTTCAACCTCATGAGGTTTTTTCTCTTTGCCTTTTTTTGGAATCAACACTGTATGCTTGTAAGCTGAACAGCATGGACAGAAGTAAGAATAATTGCACATGTTTCTTTAGGTTAGTAGACTGGTAGCCAGGAAATGTGCTCTTTAGCTGTAGCAGTCTTAGGCTAGGTGTACACGGCATTAGAGCCACAGATTTAAAAATGACTTATAGGGTTTATGCAGACTGGTTCAGAGCCTAGGTAAGGGGAACAGTTTGTACAGCACTTCCGTACAGTGATATCAGACAGTGTTACGCAACCTCTTCAACGGTGACATCCCATTCAAAAGAAGACCGGAAGAAAGCAGAGTGGGATTCAAAGGGTATAAAGTTGGGGGGGGTTTTTTTTGTTTTTTTTTTTTAAAATGCAGAAGTATCCTATGTCATGACAAAAAGAGAGTACATCCTGTATGCATTTTGTGATTTTACATATAAGGACGTTATAGAAAAAAAAAACTTTTGGGAAAGGAAACTGGAAAAGTCATGTGAGATAAATTAAGTATACCCCATAAATTGAATAGCTTAGAAAACCACTTTTAGCAGCAATGATGTAAAGTTATAAGTTTCAGCCTATCACATATATTTTTTTAGAGTCATTTTTGCTTACCCTTTCTTAACACATTGCTTCAGGTCATTTAGGTTTATGAGCACTCGTTTATTCACCACTCTTTTAAAGTCCCATCACAGCGTTTCAGTTGGCTTGAGGTCTGGACTTTGACTGAACCATTGCAACACCTTGATTCTTTAAACTTTCAGCGATTGTGTTGTAGGTTTGCAGATGTGCTTGGGATCATTGTCCAGTTACATGACCCAGTTTTGGGGAAGCTGTAACAGTTGGATAGATAGCCTCATGTTTGACTCTAGAATACTTGGGTATACAGGAAGGTTCATGGTCAACTCAATGGCTGCAATATGTCTAGGCCTTTTCGCGGCCAAAATGAGCCAAACAAGCCAAAATAATCACCCCTCTACCACCATGCTTGATAATGGGTATGAGGTGTTTGTGCTTATATGCTCATTTTTGGCCCTGATATCGGGTATGTAACCTGTATCAGGATGTAGAAGTCAAGTTGCACTCAGCTTAAACAGGTGAAAATAGGTGCATGTGCACTCAAAGTGGAAGTGGCTAATGTTGATGGTCTCCGTATGAAATTAATCATTATGAATGGGGGCTTCAAATACTACAAAAAGTTAGGGATATTTGGTTTTTGGTTGAAATTTCAGGGGGAAAAAAAATTCTTGAAAATATTTTTTTTAAATAAACGGAGACCATCTCTTAATTTGAGAATGCATATGTCCAATGGTTGAATATTTCAGTACTTTTTGCACAACTTGCTCATCTCTAACAAGGTGCTTAATGAAAAATTCGCAACATGTGTTTGATTCCTCAATCTCCCAATAAATTTAGGGGATCAATTTGAATTGGGATTTAAACATTCTCCCTCATCATGCTGTTAACATATCGACATCATGCGACCAACACAACACCTTATAATTGGTCAACAGTACCTCGCCACTGCGAGGCTTCAAGCAGGCTGCTCTCAGATGGAAGTGGACACGAGCTTATAGTGTTATCAGCAGGTTGCAGCAGAGATACAGAGAGACTGGAAGAAAGGCAAAGAAGAGGAAATCCTTATGCTACATCACACACTGATGACCGCTTCATTGTAAACCATGCCCCTGGAACCGGATGATGAAGAATGCCACACAACTCCAGACATGTTTAACCCCTTCCTGACGGACGTTCATAATAATATGACTCTAATTTTTTTTTCCTCTTTGCCTTCAGAAACCCATACCTTTTTTTTATTTTTCCACCTAAGTAGACCCATGAGGGCTTTTATTTTGCGGGACAAGATGTACTTTATAGTGGTGTTATTCATATTACTATAGAATATACTAGGGAACGACAAAAAAATTCTAAGTGGGGCAAAATGTGAAAAAAAAACTACTTGCGCCATGTTTGCGGGAGATTTGTTTTTACGGAGTTTATTCTTCAGTAAAAATTCTACAGGTTGATATACATCCGGCAATGCCAAGCATGTATGGTTTCCGTTATGTCTTGGTACCGTAAAAAAATTCCAAACATTTTCCATTTTTGAAATTTGTGCCGCAGCACAGTTTTGTGCGACCAATAACTTTTCTGTGCTAACGCCTACGGACGTCAGTGAGGCGGCATTTTTTGCAAGCTGAAGTGTGCTTTTTATTGCTAGCAGTTTGGAATGGATGCGACTTTTTTGATTACTTTTATTCCAATTTTTATGGGACGTGAAATGACCAAAAAAACAAATTTGGCGGTTGGAATTTTTTTTTCTTCTACGGTGTTCAGCATACGGGATAAATTATATTATATTTTTATAGATCGGATTTTTTCGGACGCGGCAAAACCAATACTGTAACTGTTTTTTT
>JAODAL010040970.1:0-12500 GCA_025379985.1 Phyllomedusa bahiana
GTTTAAAAACAATCAGAGGGCCGGGGTTTCATTTCATAAATCTTGGAAATATAAAGCAAGTCTGATAGTTGCTATGACTCTGTAGGTTGCTATGGCTCTAATTTGGGTTTCTATGCCCTGAATTGGTTGTTGGCTTGATTGTGTTCTATGGGCCCTTTATTATTGCTTGGGGTCTGATGTTGCTATGGCTCTGTCGGGTTTCTTGAGTTTGATTAGTTGCTATGGGCCCTGATTGGGTTTCTATTGGGGTTGTTGGTTCTATGAGCTCTGTTGGTGGCTTGGGCCCTATTGTTGTTGGGTTTGGGGGGGGTTGTTAAAATTTGTGAGTTGCGGTCTGAGGTTTTAGAGTGTTTATTTTTTATGGGGTTTTAATTTAGATTGGTTGGGGTTTGGTTTCTATGGCTCGTAGTTTTGGGCTTAAATTTACGGCTCGTTGGTTGCTTGAGGATTTTTGCTAGGGCCCCTTTATAGTGTATGGGCTTAAACGGGTTTCTATGAGCTTTGAAATTTTGTAAGGGTCCCATTGGTTTCTATTGGCTCTGATTGGGTTTCTAGACTCTGATTTGGGTTCATGGGCCCTATTGGTTCTTTGGGCTTGGTTGCTATGGCTCTGATTGGGGTTGCTAAAGCTCTGATTTTTTTTCATGGACTCGATCAGTTTAGGGCAATGCTCGCACTATCAAGATAGTGCTGCCCGCATGCTGCAGAGGGCCCCAAAGGGGGGGGTTCACCTGTTTGTGCTCAACCCTACCCCACCCCCTGCATCACAGTAGTCGAACCTCATATTTTAATCAATTTTAAGTAAAATTTTGGGTAACCACGCACCCCAGTCATAAAAAAACAGAGCGAGAGTTTTCTTGTTTTAGGAAAAAGGCGGGATCAAGTAAAAAACCATTATTTTGTTTTTCCTCCCTCAGTGACCCTATGGTATATTACCAGTTTAAAAGGCTCTGCAGCTGTATATTTCCTCCATACGTACCAATAGGGTAGGTACCCGTGTACACAGGCTTGGACTGTTTTTTACCCACAACCAGTGACCATAAGTGGTAGACACCAGTGTACACGGCTCTTAGACTGTAATTCCCTCCCCTACGGACCATAAGTGCACGGGCAGTGGTAGTGGTCCCTGGACCACTGCAAAGGGTGGCATAAACCACCCCCCAGGGGTGGAAATTTTTAATAGGTCCCCGGTATTCACCCCCGGCCCCCCGAAAGCGGGATGGACTTTACGTGGGGGTTCTAAATGTCCCCCCCCCTGACTTGTTGCCCTTGCGGTGGCAGCCAAAGGGGGGTTGGTACGAAAATAAGGCAAGACTTTTGGGGACGGCAATAAGGTCAGGACAATGGTTCGTGGTCGAGGGACAGAGGCAAAATGGTACGGTATACGGTAATAACGGAACACTCAGGAATGCTTTCTCAGTAGGCTATATGGCACTAAAAATCCGGCAAGAGGATCAGGAAGGGGCAGACTTAAATAGGGGGAGCGACCGGCAATACCCAATTACCAGTGCGCTGGCCCTTTAAATTTAACAGTGAACGGTCACGCGCGCGCCGGGAGACAGGAGCTTCGACAGGAGCACGGCTGGGTAAGTAGGCAGGGGACTGGCCAGATGAACTAGCGCCGCGGCCAGACATGCGGGTCGCGGCGTCGCTCGCCAGTGGGACACGGATGCACCTGCGACCCGGGGAGAGGGTCACAGGGGCACCCATGACATATAGAAGTAGGTACCAGTGTACACAAGCTCTGCAGACAGTATATTATCTCCATACAGTGGCCATATAGTAGTAGATACAGTACCAGCGTACACAGACTCTGCAGACTGTATATTACCTCCATACAGTGATCACATAGTAGTAGGTACCAGTGTAAACAGGCTTTGCAGACTGTATATTCTCTCCATTACAGGACCTTTTTGTGGTAGTTTTCCAGTGTACTCAGGTTCTGCAGACTGTATATTGCCTCCATACAGTGACCATATAGTGGTAGATATCAGTGTACACAGGCTTTGCAGACTGTATATTCCCTCCATACAGTGACCATATAGTAGTAGATACCAGTGTACATAGGCTCTGCAGACTGTACATTACCTCCATATTTGTGATTATTAGTGGGTTTGATACCAGTGTACACAGGCTCTGCGACAGTATATTCACCTCCATACAGTGACATAATAGTGGAAGATACCAGAGTACACAGGTCTGCAGATTTTATATCAACTCCATACAGTGACCATATAGTGGGAGTTACAGTGTACCAAAGGGTCTGCAGCATTTAAAATTAATTACAGTGCAGATACATCCAGGGACTCACCGGAGACAACTTCTATGACTGGAATTTTTCTCTTTCCCTTTTCTTCTCCATCCTGTTCAGACCACCTTGATGATTTCTCCCGGCCACGATTTGTCCCCGCAAAATTTACTACACAAACATCTTAGAATTCTAATTTTTCTCGCACTTCCCTACCTGTGGCCACCTCTGTACAAACTCCACATGGGAGGATAGGTGGGGAGGTTTTGGGGTAATAAGTGAGGGTTGTATTTTCTGTTGACACTTGGATGCATAACACAACTGTGGGGTAAGAGAGGGGTAAAGCACAACTTACAGGCAGAATCTCCGTGTGGGGACAGAAGACCATCCCCCTGCAGATTGTGCTGTAGTTGTGGTCTGTACCCCCCCTAGAAATATTTTGTGCAGGTTGAACTCCATAAACAAAAACCTCACAGTCAATATAATGATTGGATTGGAACCATATAAGATGTAGACATGACACACAATGGGATTTGACACAAATCTAAAGAATTCACAGACTGACAAAGTGAATCCCACTGTAAAACGTAACTTAAATTATTATTAATAAAAAGAAAAAAAAATTCCCTAGAAAGCCCTGAGTACTATGACCCTACCTAACACGGGGAACGCCCCCAAAAAAGGGGGACCATTAACCTAAAAACCCCCTACCCGCCCCAAAAACCCCTGAAAGGAAAAAAAAACACCCGAGCCCAGTGAAAAAACACTGAATTTGTGAGCTGGACGGCTCTGGGATCCCGCATGATCTTTTAGGATGAACAGGGCAGAATTTAAAGTATAAAGGGGTTTCCATGGTTTCCGTGGATTTTTCCCAAAAACCCAAAACAAAAACGGAAAGGCCATTATGCAAAAAAAACAAAAAAACAAAAAAAACCTGCTCGCCTGGCCCCTTACTAACAATGGGGTATTTCCCCTAACTAGCACCTTGTTGGTCAACACTGGTTTCCCCAAAAATTTGAACGCTCCACCCAGAATTAGACGGGAGGTACACCCGACGCCCCAATCAGTTTTCCTGATGACCTTATATAAAACCCGGGAAATCCTGGAGGGGCCCATGGGGAGTAAGCACCCCCCCCTGCTCTTTTGCTTATTTTCCCAATAAAAGGGCCCGACCCCAGGAATGGCAAAACCCATGCATCCAACAATTTTAAATGTTTTTCAACTTTTGTACTGCCGACTTCTTTTCAAAACCCAATGGCCTTTCAACCCCACTAGAGGCCCCTTTAACCCTTTGGGGGCTTGGGGTCCTGGACTCCCCAACAATTCCAAAAAGGGGGCTGGTATTTTCAATGCCTTTTGCGGACTCTTCCCCCCCCTGGGGCCCTTTAAACATTTCCCCCCCCTTTGTTTTGACCGGGTGGGGGGAAAAAGCATTTTGTGCCAGGGAATTTTTAGACCCGCACATGCATCTGCATTCACTTGCTTTTGCCCCGGGGAAGGGTTCTACGGGAGAATTAAAGCCCAGTAAGCCGGGAAACCACCGGGGGGCACCCTTGCTTTTTTCCCTTTTTTTGGGGCCCCATTTTTTTAAAGGGGTAAATGGCCCTGTGATCATTTTAAAAAGGGTCCTTGCCAGATAGTAGCGAAAAGGGGACTCGATACCCACCCCAGGCATTCTCTCTCCTTTATGGCGTATTTTTTTTCCGCCGCTGAAATTTTTCCTGTTGAGAAACACACGGGGTGTTCCCCCCCTAAAATAGGCTCAACAGGACAGTGCCTAACCCCACCTCAGAAGGTCTGCCGGGGCCCAAAAATTCCTTCTGAATTTTGGGGCAATAAAGTTTTGGTCTCTGGAAAGGGTCCCTCTTTTAGAGTTTAAAAGGCTTGTTTCCCCCTCCCGGGTTTCCCACTTGCCCATAGTGGACTTGGCCCCTTTTGGGTTTGGGTCCTTTAAAGGGGCTTTATGGAGGGCAAAGTTGGGCACGAATCCCCTAAAAGTACCCTGCGATACCAATAAAACCCAATGCCTGTTTTTTGGGAAAACCTTTTTGGGGGCCAATTCCAAATTGCCCCCAAATTTTTTTTGGTCCTTTTTTGGGCCCCCCTTGAAAAAAATTTTTCCCCTTTCAATGCCCAAACCCCAGATAGCAAACCTCCTCGACCCTATGCACACTTTTTGGTTTTTGTGGAAAAACCTTTGCTGCCCTTTAAATGGCGCCCCAAGCCCGGCCTGCCCCTCGGTATAGGTGGATTTCCAGTCCGTACTAAAGCCCAAACCACTTTAAACCCCAAAATTTTAGGGCCCCCCCCATTTTCGATGGGGCTGCAGGATGATTGTCCATCATCCCCCGGGAAAATTTGGCTGGAGCCCCAGGGTTGGGCCCCAAAGGGGAAGGACAACAAAAAGTAAAAAGGCCCAAAATCTGGGGGGGGAAAAAACATTTTTCCCCCTTTCCCCGGGCTCCTTTGTGAGGGGAAACCCTTTGCCCATTAGCCCTTGGTCAGGTCAAAAACGTGTTTAAAGTACCTTGGGGGTTTCCTAGCCGCTAAACCCAAAATTTCCCCAATAAAACCCGGGGGCCGGGGGGGTTTTTCAAACTTTGAATTTTTGTTGAGTTGGGCGAAAAATCATTGAAAGAATCGCAAGCTCCCCATCAGGTCTAGGTAATAATTCCCTATGGGGCTCGACCCCCACCTTGGGACGTTTTCATTACCCCAACTCCAGCCCCCCTTTTTAAACCCTCCCTCACACTTCGCTTCCCTTTCGGAAGCCCCCCCCATGGAACCCTATACGGCCCCCCTAAACTTTACTTTCGGGTGGGTTTCCGGGTGATGATTTTCATTTTCAGTGACCCCATTTGGCGAAAGGGGCAGTTCTAAAAAAAAAACCCAAACCGTTTCCCTTTTGTAGGAATCCCCGGGGTTTCCTCCCCGCGGGGCTTCTGACGTGACCCCCGAGATAGGGCCCAGGTGGAAAACTCTCCTTTTGGGGACACCCCTATGTTCTCTTTCCGCCGTAAGGCTTTGACGCCTTCCAAGGTTTAAGTTAAATATGGAAATTTTTGAAAAGGGTTTTTCTTTTCCCGGGGGGGGAACACTTTTTAATTTTACGCCCCGACCCTTTCCCCCTAATTTCTTGGGGACCCTCCCATTTTTCCCAGAAATTTGTTTTTTGGGTTTGGGGACAAGTACAAGAAACCCGGGTTCGCCTGGCTGAAACATTTTTTGACCCTTCCCCGATCTTTTTAATAAAACCCGGGCCCGGGAATTTCTTGGGGCCTGCTAAAGGTTCTAGTCCCCTATGGGGCAAACCCGGCAGGATTTGTCCTCCCATTTCGGGTGATGTGTTAAATGACACTGCTATGGGGGGTATTCTCCTGCCCCCGGGTCTCTTTGGGGCAATTTTCCGGTTCCCCCGGGGGATGTCAAACCTTAAAAAAGAGCTCGAAGGGTGAAAATCCTTTTGGATGCCTTACAAAGAACATGAGGTAGGGTAGGAGGCTCCCAGTCTCTCCCTTCCTTATCTACCCACCTTTTTGAGCATCCCCTTTGGTTTCATTAAACCCTCTCCACTAGACCAAACGGTCTGGGGGTGATGCACTGAGGTTTCGAAATGGGGTAATGTTAAGTAGGGGGAAAGTTTTTTTGGGGACCTTAAACATGGGAAAGGGGGGGCCATGGTCTGTCAATATTTTCCCCTTTTGGGGTACCCGTGCCGGGGAAAAATTTGGAAAAAGCTCCCTTAAACTTTACCTTTAAAGGGGGTGTTTTTAAGGGGAATTTACCTCGGGGGGAGGGGTGGGGAAAACGGGGGACCAATAAGATGTGCTGGAATCCCCGGGCTGAAATTAGGGGGCGGCCTCCCAAGCCATGCCCATTTCCCCCTCAAAGGGGGTCTTTTATTGGCAGAGGGAATTGGGGGGTCCGAAAATTTGGGGGGAGGGGCGTTAACTTAACCACTCCCCGGGGGAAGACTGGCAGTTTTCCCCAGTTGCCCGGGAATCCCCGGCCAATAAAAATTACGCTCCACCTCTCCCAGGGTTTTTTTCCACCCCTTAAATGTCCCCCCCAAACCCCCTGGGGGTGGGTAGCCCCCCAAAAAATTGGGGGGACGTGTGACTTGGGCACCACCAACTCTCCCCCACTTTGGTTTGGGGTTTTTTTTTACCGGTATAACATACTATTTTTGACGGCCAAAATGAGGGGAGACCCGACCCTCCCCCTTTTTCCTGGGGGTTTCCCATCCCCTTCCTGGGGCCCCACATCTCCCCCCCTTTTCCAAAAATCTCCCCTGGGGTAATGGGAAGGAGGCGAAAACAGGCCCCAGGGGATTTTTTTTTTGGGGCCCCCCCCCAGGACGACAAGGGGAAACCCTTCCGGGCTTTCCCCCGGGGCCCTGTGCAGCAAAATTATCCTTTACCAAACCCGATACTGGGCACCCTTTTATTTCCCCCCCAAATCCCAGAATAAAGGGGGAAATTCACAGCCTATGATCGCACTGTGGGGGGGCTTTTCGGGCGGGCGGCCAAACCCAAGTCTTGCGGGGCCCCCAAGGGGGGCTTTAGGGTTTAGTATCGTGTTGGGGTATTCCCTGGGATCCCCCGTTTTATACAGGGCCAAAACCCCCATTTCGGGGGGGCGGGTCCAAAGTAGGCCCTTTTACGGTTGTCCAAATTTAAATTTTAATGGTGCCCTAAACCCCCCGAAATTTTTTTTCCCCCCCTCGGGTTTTCTGGGGATATGAAAGGGGTTTCCAAAAAGCGACTACCCTTTTACCCCAGTCCCCTGGGTTCAACCCCCAAAATAGGGACACCGGGTGCGCGTTTTCCGAGCCTTTTCATTTGCCCGCAGGGGGATGGGGGGCCCCCGGGGTTGGGCAAGAGGTCCCCCTTTTGGGGTTTTTGGGAACCTTTCCCCCCCTTTTCCCTACAGCCGTAATCCCCTCCCCCTTTAGGAAATTTTTGGTTCCCCTTTTGGGGCAGGGGCAGTCTTTAAACCCCGACACTGGTGGATGGGATCCTTGGGGAACTCCTCGGTGGCCTGTAACGCTCCCCCAATGGGGAACCCAAACTCGCCAGGGTTTTGGGGGCCCGTGTACCCCACAAACCCCCTGGATCCCCAGGGTAGGACGCGCCCCAAAAGGGGTTTTTCCCGATGGGCCAGCCCGAAACCCGGACAGCTTTAAAAAAGTTTCGGGGTTTCCAAACCACTTGGGTTTTGGGGAAGAGGGGCAATACATTTTGTGACCGAGCTGGGCCCTTTGGGTGGAATCGAAACCCCAGGCTTGAACCCCTTGGGCCCGGACCGCCAGAGTAACCCCCAGTCCGGGGGTAGGATCTCCCCTTTCACCGCGCGTAGTTTCCCTTTGGGGGAATCTTTTAACCTTTAGGGGCAAAGTAGGCCCTTTTGTGGCTTTTACCGGTAAGAAAGGGGGGTTTAGGGGGCATCGGCCCCCTATTTCCCCCGGGGAGCTGCTCCCTCTCTGCGATCCTTTCAAAGGTTTCCGAGAAAACCCTCCCTTCATTTATCTTGTATTTTTAAGCAGGGGTTCTAAACACCCCCGTTGACGGGGGGTGGGAAAGGCCAAACCCGATGCCCCCCCTGGCCTTGTATTTAGGACCTGGAGTGCTGTTTAGGCCAGGTTTACCTTTGGGTGCTCTTTAAGTGCTGCCCTTTGGGTGTCCGTTTAAACAGGGGGTTTGGCTCCCCCTTGAGCCCGTATGGTCTCCTCGTGGGGCCCCTGCTGGGTTGCTGCCTTTTGCTGGAGGGTTTGGGGTTCGGGCCCGTAAATTAAATTTCTTCACCAGTCATTTCCCTTTTTGGGTGGGCTCCGCTGGTTAAACCCTTGCCCCCTTAACCACGAAAATAAAATTTGGGAAACCCCTTTTTCGTTGCCTGTCCCCTTTTTTTTTTATAACTGTATTTTTATTAAAAGTTTTTTTTGGGAAAACCCGACAAATCAAAAGAAAAATGCGTATTCAATAAACATACCCCCAAAATTTCCCAATAGCGAAAAAAAAAAAAGGGCCCAAAAAATAGGGGTTTAAAATTTTCCCCGTCCTCTTTAAGAGAAGGTCTCTTAAAGAAAGGTTTTTTAAAAAAGACCGAAACCTCCATTTTCTGAAATTTGGGACGGGTCTGGATTACCCCATGGGGTTCCCTTTTTTGGCATGAGACAGATTTAAAATGTCAGGGACAAAAAGCTTCTTGGCTTTGGGTTTTTTTGATAAAAGAAAAAAACCGGGAAGGGAAAATTCACCAAACAAAACATAAAAAAAACAACCTTCCTTTTGGGCCCTTTCTAAATAATAGATAGATAGATGAAAAGATAGATAGAAAAAATGATAGATAGATGAAAAAGTTTGTCAGGCCAGAAAAAAAACATTTGTCCAAACCCCTTCAGCCTATTTTGCTAAAGTGTTAAAGTGTTTATCCAGAGGAAAGGGAAAAAACCCCCCTGAAAGGTTAAAACCAATTTTTCCCCATTTTTAGGGAAAAAATTCCTTCCCGACTCCAATCTGGCAACAAATTAAAACCCTTTGGGTTTAAAAGCCCCCTCCCAGAAACCGGTCACTATTTAAATTGTTATATTATTAAAATCTAGAAATGGAAACCAGACCCTTCTCCCGAATCCTGGTCACTAAAACCCTTTTTATATTATTACCCTCCAGAATGTTTTTCCAGAACCCTTTTCCCGAATTTCCCGGGGACTATAACCCTTTTATTTTATCACTCTCCAGAAAAAGCAAACCAAAACCCCTTCTTTTTAAACCTTTTTAAGAATACCATGACAAATTTTTCCCCTGGCAAGAGTTCCCCATCTCACTGCTCTTACAGTTAAAAAATCCCCCTTTTTAAAGTTTTTTTGCAGGAAAACTTTTCTTTTTTTCCAAAACGTTAAAGGACGCCCCCCTTTTTCTAATTTCACCCTGGGTTAAAAAAATACAAATTTTTGGGGGGGGTCTTTTTTTTATTGGGCCCCCTTAATATATTTTAAAAAATAATTTTTTATGTCCCCCCCCAAAAACCCCTCCCTTTTTCTAAAAACTAAATTTAACCCCTAATCTTGATAAACTTTTGGGTTTCTGTAGTCCACCCGGTCCTTTTTAAAAATTTTTGTTGCCGCCTTTTGTACCTTTTTCAAGCTCTACAAGGTCTTTCCTGTGCACTGGTGGCCCCCAAAAAATGTTTGACAAATTTCCCTGTTGGCTGACCAAGTGACTTTTATAATGGGAAAATTTAAAGTTTCCCATCAGTTTTTTCTATGCCCCCTTTTTAAAGCAAACCCCCTGTCCCATTTGCTTTTCTGCTGCTTGCCCGGGCACGGGGTGCCATTTAAATTTTTCTGTCCCCCCAAAATTTTCCCCCAAATCCCTTTTCCCCCGTCACTTTTACCCCTTGGGTTTTTTCCATTTAAAAATTTTTCATGTAATGGATTTTCCCCCCCTTTTGGGATAACCTTTTCATTTTTCTGTGTTAAAAACCCCATTTTGCCACTTCTCTTTTCCCCGGCCTCCAAACTTATCCAGATCCCTTTGTAATAAAAACATTATTCCCCCTATTGTGGGGGTTTTCCCTTTTCAAAAGCTTTGTTTTCATTGCAAAAAAATCGATATTCACTGTGGGAATTTTCCCTTTGTAAGATCTTTTTTGAAAAAATTAAAGGGGATAGGGTCCAAAAATGACCCTGTGGTCCCACTAGTAACGGTCCAGTCAGAGTATGTCCCGGGTTAATTACCACCCTTTGTTTTTATCACTCAGCCAGTTACTTACCCATTGCACACATTTTCCACCATCCAAAACATCTCATTTTACTTACCAACCTTTTATGTGGAACAGTATCCAATGCTTAGAAAATCCAAATATATTGGGCATCCATGCCTCACCCCGATCCAGTCTAGCACTGACTTCCTCATAGAAGCTGATACGATTAGTTTGACAGGACCGATCCTTCATAAACCTATACTGGAACAGCGTTATACATTTATTTTCAGTGAGATAATCCACTAACAATGGGGTAATTCCCTCACTAGCACCTCATTGGTCCAACACTGGCTTCCCCCAGTGTGAACATCTCCAGCCCAGAAGGTAGACTGGAGGTACAGCCGACCCCAGTCAGCTACCTGCTGACCTTATATACAGCCGGGAAATCCCAGAGTGGACCATGGGGAGTAAGCACCCACCCTGCTCTATGCTTACTCCCAATGAAAGGCCGACCCAGAAATGGCAGAAAGCCATGCTATCATACAAGTTAAATGTATGTTGATAGTCTGTACTGCCGACTTCTAACATTGGCCTTTCACTCCACCAAGGCTCCTTACCTTGGTGGCATGTGTCCTGGACTCCCCAGACATATGTCCAGAACCTGGCTGGTACGTATATGCCATTGCGGACTCTTCCAGCTGCGGCCTTACAATATATAAATAAATTACAAACAAAATGATAATAGAAAAATAAATCTACAATAAATAACAATATAATAATAAGTACAAAATTTTTACCCCAAATGTAATGAAAATAAAGTGTAAAAAATCCTTTTAATAAAAAGTTCACTTTAAAGAGAAATTGCATGAAATTTAAACCCCACATTTTCCCCCCAACTAATTGGGTTCATCAGGGAAATTTATAATGGCCCTTTAAAAATAGGGGAACAAAAAACAAAAAAAAATAATTTGAACAAAATATTACAGTTTAAGAAAAAAAAAATTACCAACAAAAATAATAAAAATCAGTAATCAAATAACAAGTGATTAAGAGATAGAGATCGCTCACCCTAACAAAATAAGTCCCAGGGACCCAGGGCCTTTGAGTTACCACGGCACAGCGTAATGAAGGGAGCATGATAATAATCCTAATATATGCTCCGTCATTATCGTGGTCCCGTGAGTATATAAATATTACAGGGAAAAAAACCCCCCTTTTTGGGGCCCTTTTTCACGCCCAATAGTGGATAAATGGGCCCTGAAGCGGCTCTTAGCCTTAATGCCCCGGGAAAAAAAAGCTAGGTGCGCTGATTGTGAATAACAACTCAAACCCCAAAGTAGGGGAACACTTAATTTTTACAGATGCAATTAGCGGCCCCTGTTCACCCCAGATGCAAAAAAAACCCCCAGACTGAGAAATGAAAAAATTCCCAATTAAACAACCACTCACAACCCCTAGGGATAAGGGGGGTAGCTGCCGGTGTCAGTGCCATCTTTTCCTTTGGGCACACTTGGCAGTTGCCCGGGGGCCCCACAAGTATAGGGGCCCTGAGTGGTGTATGTATGTCCAGGAATACAAGATACATACCCAGGATCCCATGATTGGCTTTGTTATTTTTGTTTTGGGGTTTTTAGGATTTGGGAGACAAAAAAAAACCTGGTGGAGAAGGGGCCAAAAGGGTCCCTGTCCTGCCGATCAGTTTGTAGGCTGAGGCTGCCCCGGTGTCCAGTATAAGTGGCGTGAAATAGGGGGGTGCTTTGGTGGTGAACGGGGAATTTACCCTTTATGATATCATGTATTTGGAAGGGCCACTGCAGTGCTATGCCAGGGGGGCCCCCCAATACTGTTAAGAAGGCTCTGGCCGGTTTTAAAAATTTATATAGATAAAGCAAAAACATAAAAGGGGGAAACGTGTGGTGCACCTGCTGGCTTACAGCCCCCTTTTTTTTTACGCCCCCTACTAAAGATTTTGGGGGGTTGCCCCTATTCTGGGTACCCAATACGAAAATAGTCACCCCTTAGTCCCAGCACTGTTGGGCAGATAAAAAATGTCTACTGGAAAAATGTTAAAAATGAGGTATTAGTACTGGAGTGAAAGGTACAATTAAAGTGGGGTCTGTATCATTTAAGTGTTCCCCCCAGTGGGGACTTTGGTTGTTATTCAGCAATCAGCTCACCTGTCGTTTTTTCCAGGAGCATTATAAGGTAGAGATGCCGTTTGGGGGCCCAGTTTAGTCCAGCTATTGAGTGTGAACGGCCCAAAATGGAAGTTTGTCCTTTTTTTGTGTGTTTTTTTTAATATATACATGGATGGCCTTTGGCATTTCATTGTTTTTAGTGGCGAAAAAGTTGAGCGAGAAAAATTTTTAAAATCGACTTGTGGATTCCAATGCGCCTTCCGCATTCCCCGTAATTTTTGGGGGCCCGCCAATTAGCGCAGGGCAAGGGGGGGGGGGGGGGGGGGGGGGGTGAAGAATGTCACCGTGGGTGTGTATGGATCTATTGGGCCCCCTTTCCCAAAAAGGGGAAAATTATTTTTTAAAACCCC
>JAODAL010040970.1:17500-36356 GCA_025379985.1 Phyllomedusa bahiana
GCATCCCCTGCTTCATACAAAATGATGTCACAGTTCTTCAGTGAGGAGAGACACGCATTCTAGGAGGAGAGACACGCCCCTGGATTTCAAACTCAATCTGAGAGAATTAGCTGAAGAGCACGAACAGTTCAAACGATAAAACTCCTTTAACATCAGGAGTCAGTTACTTGGACTGACACAGGGGTTGGTTTGGCTCAGGCACCTTTTCCTCAGGTGCGGACATTTTGAAAGATTGCAGGGGCACCTGTGGCAATGGAAATAGGCCCAGATGAAATACATGTTGCAGGGACATGTTTCATGGCACACCATGGTGTAGATACTGGGGTAGAAAATGCATCTCAGGCGTGAGGAGATCACTTTTGCCCCATGGACTAAAGCCTCGGTCCCCCACCCTAGCAGGAGCAGGGGTTTGCACATGTAGTGCAGCAGGTGTGGTAGGGCAACTGGTGGTACCTCCAGAGGGTTGAGATGGACACAGCAACAACATAAGTGATGCGGCTGTAGATAGTGACATTCAAAGCAGGGGATACCTGTTGACCAACCTCCGTGCACTTCTCCGACAGTTCCGCTACTCTCTGGAAATTACTCCTTTGGGCTAATGGCCTTGGTGGTCTCGATCTCCTCTCCTTTCTGGATGACACCTTCGCTCTGCCTGGCTTTTTGTAGAAGGCTGCGACATACGAATCATCGTAGCTCCACACTTCTCCAACCGGGGCTGGCTCAAGATCATCCAGGAACCCTGGTAGATCAACTTGCTGCAGCCCAATAGCCTTATTGGAGACACTCACTTCGTATAGCGGACCCGTTGTCCTGGCTCCAGACTGTGGTACCAATGTGGCAGGTCCCAGAGCTTCACAGACCTCCTAGTAACACAGACCGTTATTTCCTCTATAAAACCGTATCTGGCCTGGATATCAATTGACCTTACTATTCCATTGGTACTGCAACTGTGGACCCATGTAGTGGACGTAATTATGTCGTTGATAAAGTTGGCTGCGTCTCTTTCAGCCTTTATAAAGTCTTCCCTAGACAAGATGGCTCTTGCAAGTCTCAAGAGGGTGGTACCTTATAGGGTTCTCCCGATGTATGACAGGTACCACTGGCGTGCTTGACTCATCTCGCACATCTTGTGTTGCCTCGACCTCTGGCTGCTCGGGAGGCTGTGGCTGGACAGCCAATGGTCCGGATGTGGGTTCTTTTGTTCACTCACCTCCCTTTGGTATAAACTCTGGTGTTGGTTCGGCCTCTGCGGGGTCAGCACTCCCCTCAGGTATCGCTCTGGCTGGGTCAGGTTCTTCCTCCACAACCAGCCTTAATCTGCACCGCTGCCAGCTGTAGGTCCACCTCTTCCAGAATATGGGGTTCATCTCTAAACCTCCACTGAGGTTCGGGGCTAGATGGGTCAACTTGATCGATACTGATGTGCAGGACCATCGCTCACCCTTTCTCTCTCTCCAAACTAACTGCCACTCTAACTCACTCCTTAGAAACATGGCATTGCATGACTGTGGAAGGCCACCCGGCATAACGACCACTCCCTCACTAAATCGACACCACTCCTATGTCTTCTGGTGCCGCTCTGCTTGGACGGGAAATGACTCAGCAATACTCTCAGGGTCGAACAAAGTTGAAGATGACAAGATGGTGGTTGCGCCAATGTTGCGGTTTACTTGTGTTTCACATGCAGCAAAGACTGGACTCGACAGGGTTGATGTCGTTTTTAGAGCTCAAAGTCCATAGTTGCACAAATAAAGTTGGTAGGATGGCTTTTCTTTCTGTATTATCTGTAAAGGGAAGCCCAAACTGGAGATACACACACTTCCTTCCTGTATTATCTGTATTAATTGCGGCAACACAACAGTGCTGTTACTAGGGTCTATCATTGTATGTATTTATATAAAATAATATATTGTATAAACAAAAACACATACAAATATCTATAAAGTATTTTTTTATAGATGATGCCTCTAAATAAGTCATACAATTCCACATAATACCGCTATACAAACAGCAAATATTATCACCATACTGTTACAGCACAAACCGGTATACCAAGGCCAATATTACCAATGATACCACTATACAAAGACCAAATAATACCCCCACATCATGACCACATATCATCACCACATAGTGGCTGAATAATACTGCCATACTGTTCCTGGATTTAAACCATTACACTACTACCAATATTCCTGCCATACAATGACCATATTGGGGTAGACACCAGCTGTATACGGGCTCTGAAGACATATAAGTGATCACAGTGCAGTAACATCCAATCACTCACAAGTGACATCTTCTCTGATGAGAGTCATTCACTTTACCTTTTCTTCTATAGCCAGCCCAGAAAGCCATGATGACTTCTCCTGGCAACAACTTGTCCCTGCATAATTTACCACACAAATATCCTAGAATCCTCACTTTTCCAGCATTTTCCTACCAATTCCCCACCTATGTATAAACTCCCCATGGGGTAATAGATGGAGATGAGGGTTATGGGCTTATAGGTGGAGGGGGGTTTACAGGGTGATAGGTAGGAGGTTGTATTTTGTGTTGACATTAGGGCACTTGACACAATGCTGGGGGAGGGGTGAGACAAGAGGTACAGGCCACAGCCTAAAAGCACAATTTATTTTGGGGGGAGACAAAGAACCAACCCCCTACAGCTGTAACCTTTACCCCCCAATATCTTATTTTTCAGCAGGAATTCTGTCCCTTGCACCCTCAGAAGATTAGCCTCTACTCCGCTCCTCACAGGACCTTCTTCTCTGCTCTCCCTTTGTCAACTCCTCACATAACCATCTCTCAAAACTTCTCCCGTGCTTCCCCCATACTCTGGAACTCACTGCCCCAACACCTCAGACTCTCCCCCACTCTCACCAGCCTCAAAAGCAACCTGAAAACCCATCTCTTCAGGATTGCCTATAACCAACAATAACCCTGCTGTCACTTACCTATCCACAACCATTTCTGCCCCCCACCATCTGTCTCTTCCCACCTTCCTTTAAGAGTGTAAGTCCTCATGGGCAGGGACCCCTCTCCTTCTATACCAGTTGTTAGTTATTAATCTGTCACCTTTGTACTTGTTTGACCAATGTTATATGTATGAAACCCGAATGTACAGCGCTCTGGAACCAAGGGCCCTCTAAAATAAATAATAATAATAATAATAATACCATGACCTTCAGAGGGTGCAGAGGATGGAGCTTGTCATGTTGTTTTGTAGTGTTTCTATTTTTCTACAGTTTTCCTCCTTTGGACCATGTTGGATTCATTGGACTATTTCTGAGCAAAATTGTTTTAATTTCTTAAATAAATTTATCATTGTGGGTTTGTATTGGTGTGTGTTTATTTAAATATTTTTTTTTTATATTTTGTGTCTGTTTTTTTTTTTTTACTGTTTTTAGTGTTAGTAATAGAAGTTTACAAAAGACACCTATACACTAATATTGCTGGGTGTTGGTATAAGCCAGTGGTATTTCTTGTCACTCAATTCTTACCCTAACATCCTTTCAATATTACCCCAGTATCTAAAATACCAGAGGTACTGGGAAGAGCCGGGTAATTGTCAGAAGCAGACCCTTTAATGGTCTGCATTTACGGTCTGCTTCTCGGGCAAATGTGAGCTGTTATTTTTAGGGTGGGAAGGGACCTATGTACATGGACTTATACATACTGATAGTATCAACCTGCAGCTTTTGGTTTTACTTTGGCTGGTTATAAAAAGAAGGGGGGAGCCCACATCATTTTCTTTATATCATTTTCTTAAATAGAAAATAGTAGTAATAATAATAATTTTAAAAAAACATATAAGGTCCTCCGTTTATTCAGGGACGGTCCATGGATATTGGTCCTTTCCCATCCTAAAATACCAACCCGGAGCCCCCCAGTAGCGGACCATCAAATTAGTGGGTCCGCTTCTGATGGTGAACTGGCTCTTCCCAGTACCCCTGGTGCATTGGGTACTGGGTGTATTGGGGGTTAGTGCCAGCCTTGGGTGACAACAAACACCACTGGCTGATACCAAGCCCCGGCAATAGTAATAGAGAAGCGTCTGTCAGACACCTCCATTACTAACACTGGAAAAAAATGTAAAATAAACAAGAAATATAGACAGAACTGAAAAAAATTTAAATAAACATTCCCTGATACCAGCCTCATTGACCATTTTATTAAAGAAATGGATCTAATGCTGGTCCGATGTAGTCCAACAAAACCAACATAGTACAAATGAGGGAAACTATAAAAAAAAGAAACACTATACTAACAAATAATTGGATGGATAAGCTATGTAGAAGCCCAGGTAAGCTGGATTACATCCCATCCACCATAGCAACTTGCTTTCCTGTAGTAGTCTGCTGTGGGGTACGGGGTGTCACTCAGCTCTCCCAGATGCTGGACAGCCTATTCAGTGCAAGGAAAAGAACTGACATTCCCCACAGCAGGCAAATAGAAAAGCTGGGTGACCGCTGTGGGGCATGGGGTGTCTTTGGCATCAGTAATATAAAAAGCAGTTGACACTAGTTGACTGTGGACGCCCACAGGTTCTCCCGGAACCTGCCTGGGAGTGCAGATGGAATACGGGACTGCTCCGCAAGATCTGGGGTGGTTGAGAGGTATACAAAGTCACCATAACCCAACCCACCTGTCACCCCCTGAAAATCCCCACCTCTAACCCCTCCTACAATTGTAAACTGTAACCCCCCACCTCTATCCACTTTAACCCTCTCATCTCTATTCCCTCTCTCCCAATCCAAACCCAACTATCCCCCACTCTAAACCCTCCTCCCCACCAACTCTTTTCTCCCCCGCTCTAAGCCCCATTTCCCCACCCCTCTAAACTACCCCTCCCCTTCCAACTCCTTTCCCCACACTCTAAATCCCTCTTTCTCCCCACCAGTTTAATCCCTCCTCCCCTCACCAACTCCTTCCCTCTCTATCCCCAGAAATACACTTACCTGTCCTGGAGAGGCACATTCTGTTCTCTTCAGACCACTCAGCAAAAAGTGATGTGTATTGAATGGTCTCGGCTCCTGAGCCCATTCCATACTTGAGCCTCCCTCACTAACATGCAGAAGTAGGCGCCCTAGGCAGTTGCCTGCCTCTGTTAACCCGTTGTCCCGGCCCAGCCTCCAGCGGTACATCACATCCGCCATTCATTGCTCAGCATCTAATACTGAGATAACTCAGCTCATCTGTCTCAGTCTACACTGTAAAGCTGACAAGAGAGCTGCAGACAACAGGGAATGTCAACCTATTGTGTGTTCTAATGGTCAATGCATTAACTGCATATTTTAAAGATATTTGGTATGCATAGTAACAAAGAAAACAATAACACCAACATGTAAAAAAATATATATAATAAAAACCTAATTGAAATAATATGTTATATCTTGATGACATTCTCTGGGAACAAGTGTGTTGTGAACAATTGTAGCCTAGACAGAAAAGTCCTAGATTTTCCTTCCTAATATTTTTGTTTCATTGCTAAAAATGAGGAAAAGAGACACCGGTGGTGTTTGGAGATCTCTCTTCACTATCAGGGCCACGGATGATGTTTTATTGAATGTATTGTCATGACACAATGACTGACATTGCACATCCACATTCATGGAGAGAACAATGGCCCCCGGCTTGTAATATATATCATGTGGCTTGTGTTTCCTGCATGGACAATGAGGACAAGGAGCTCGGCTCATTCACTCTATGACCAGGGCGAATCCTCTATTAAGAGGCCGTGTTTGTATAGTAAGTGATACTCTGCCCTGAGGATAATGTGTTTGATTAGCGAATGCTCGTTTATTAATCAAACGGAACAGGGTTCGGGAAATGGGTAACAGTGGACCTGAGAAACATGGAGGCCGGTAGAGATCTGTGCATAGTTCAATACACAGTTTTCTGTTTTCATCTAAATTAAGCTTTCTATCTGTAAAATTAAGAAATTATTGCACTTAATAAATACCTCTTGTCTCAATCTGTACATAGCTATTCCTGCTCTCAGTTTAAAAGTGAATACAATTGTATCTGGTCTAGACAATGCTCTGGGAGTTAAACAGTCTGGACTTCAGACTGATACATTGTACATAGCTATTTCTGCTCTCAATTTAAAAGTGAATACAATTGTATATGGTCTAGGCAATGCTCTGGGAGCTAAACAGTCTAGAATCCATGATGATACATTGTACATAGCTAGTCCTGGTCTCAGCTGAGAAGTGGATGTAACTGTATAGAGCATAGACAATGCTTGGTGAGCTCAACAGCCTGGACTCCAGACCAATATGCATTGTACATAGTTAGCCCTGCTCTTAGCTGAGAAATAGGTCCAGTTGTATGCAGTCTAGACAATGCTCTGTGAGCTAAACAGCCTGGACTCCATGATGATACATTGCACATAGCTAGTCCTGCTCTCAGCTGAGAAGTGGATAGAATTATATCCAGTCTAGACAATGCTAAACAGACTGGATTCCAGACTGAAACAGACTCCAGATGTTTAAGCTTTATATAGTTTTTTTTTTCTTAAGCAAATGAGAAAAAGAAAATGATATGGGGTCCCCCGATTTTTTCTTAACAAACCAAGAGGAAACCCTAAAAAGACAGCCTGCAATTGCCCCAAATGTGGTCCATCACATTAGAGGATCCACTTCTGATGATAACCTGGCTCTATCCAATACCTCTCATGTACCTTCTCTTCTGACCGCCCCCCACTACTATGTTATGCGACTTATAGCCAACACAAACTACAACCCCTCACCTATCATCCCATAAGCCCCCACCTCCATCTATCACTCCATAACCCCCCACCTATCACTAAATGGGAAGTTTATCAAAGATGGGCAATAGGTAGGGAGATGCTGAATCGCGCCTGTATACAAGTGTATGGAGGGAATATGGGTAGTAGTTGTAGTAGTAGTATAATGGTGTATATTTAGGAACAGTATGGCGGTATTATTCAGTCCCTCTGTGGTGGTATGTGGTCATGATGTGGTGGTATTATTGAGTCACTATGTGTTGGTGATATGTGGTCATGGTGTTGCGGTATTATTCATTTATTACATGGTGGTGATATGTGGTTATGGTGTTGTGTATTATTCAGTCACAATGTGATGGTGATATGTGGTCATGATGTGGTGGAATTATTCAGTAATTTTGTCGTGGTGATATGTGGTGGTATTATTCAGTCTCTGTGTGATGATGATAGTTGGTCATAATGTCGCAGTATTATTCAGTCACTATGTGGTGGTGGAATGTGGTCATGCTGTGTTTGTATTATTCAGTCATTATGTGGTGTTGATGTGTGGTCATGACGTGGAGGTATTCAGTCACTATGTGGTGTTGATATATGGTCATGATGTGGAGGTATTATTCAGTCACTATTTGGTGATGATATGTGGTCATGGTGTAGTGGTATTATTCAGTCTCTATGTGGTGGAAATATGTGGTATTTTTCAGTCTCTACATGGTGGTGATATGTGGTCATGGTGTTGAGGTATTATTCAGTCACTATGTGGTGGTATTATTCAGTCACTACATGGTGGTGATATGTGGTCCTTGTGTTGTGATATTATTCACCTAGAAAGACCTAGAAAGAACTTGAAGAGGTAAATAATCCACTAAACACAAGGTGATAATAACCCTCTACTGTCCTTAACCACTGAGGACAATCAGAATAACCTCTTCTCTGCACCAGACCAGAGGAAAAGCTGACATTAACTTTTTTCTGCAATGACCTACTGGTAGTAGAGAACTACTGCCCCAGACCACCAGGAATGGTGATGTTAACTTCTTTCTGCTATAACCTACTGGTAGTAGAATGCTACTGTCCTAAGTGACTGAGGACAATAACGATAACCCCTTCCAAGCCCTAGACCACCAGAAATGCTGACATTAACTTCTTTGCGCTGTAAACTACTAACAGTAAAAGACGACTGCCCTATATCACTGAGGACAATTACAATAACCCCTTCCCTGCCCCAGGCCACTAGGAATGCTGACATTAACTTCTTGCTGCACTAACTTACAGGTAGTAGAAAACTACTGCCCTAGACCACTGAGGACAATTACAATAACCTCTTCCCTGCCCAAGACCACCAGGAATGCTGACATTAACTTTTTTTTGCAATAGCCTACTGGCAGTAGAAAATGACTGCACTAGATCACTGAGGATAATTACAATAACCCCTTCTCTGCCCCAGACCACCAGGAATGGTGACGTTAACTTATTTCTGCTACAACCTACTGGTAGTAGAAAACTACTGCCCTAGACCACTGAGGACAATTATAATAATCCATTCCCAGCCCCAGACCACCAGGAATGGTGACGTTAACTTCTTTCTGCTATAACCTACTGAAAAACTACAAAGCTACAATTACTGCTCGATGGCTGGAAGATACACTGAATCCCAGCAGCAGGTGTCTCTGGCCCTGGTTTTATTTTTAATAGTGTAGGGACTCGCAAGACATGAGGAGCCTTGCCGGGGCTTGCGAGCTTGCGTACTGTAGCTACCGTATCAACTACTACCTCATATTTGATATTTTACCAGTATGTTATAATTTTTTTGCCCTAAAACACTGGGGAGCTTAGGGTATAAGCATTTTGTGCAGGACACCCTTTAAGTGCTGGGCAGCCTGCCCATTTGAATATTATGGACATTATTGGCTGTAACCCAGCATGGTATACCTGTATGAATGGGTTACCCTTTGTATCGCCTTATGTATATGCAATTTCATCGGTATTGTTGCATTTGTGCAGTCTCCCTATGTGTTGTACTGTGGCTTTTTGCATGCTGGTGTGAACTGGAATCTACAACATTTGCTCATTAATGACCGGCACCTGCTATGTCTTTCCCATGCAGCATTTGGGCCAGAGACGCCTGCTCCTGGGATTCAGTATATCTTGCAGCCATCGAGCAGTAATTGTAGCTTTGTAGTTTTTTGGTAATTTATGTCCCATTTTTTCTGTGGTTTTATTTGCAATAATCTACTGGCAGTAGAAAACTACTTCTGCCATTGACCATTAAATATGCCAGCATTAACTCATCCCCTGCTCTAGACCACCAGGGATGCTTACATTAACCACCTTAATGCCTTTGACCACTCCTGTACTAAAACCATTAAGGAAGCTGTTAATAGCCCCTAAATTGCACCAGAACACTCAGGAGGTTTGTATTAACCCTTAAACTCGCCCATTGACAATATATTACATAGTAAAAGATCTGCAGATGAAGCCATGCCACCAAAATGGGTAGTAAAAATGTTAACCCTACTACACAATGCACATACCATCTGTGGTCACCTCTATCCGTGCTCTGAAGAGCTTTCTGATGTTTAGATCATAATCACATAATCAGAGGGTTTCTCATCAGGAACAGATTAGCCATAAACATAGCCTCAGACGTCGATCTGGCCCAAATCCAATTCTTCAGCACCCGGAACATGTGCAGCGCTCATGATTACTCTGCTGTTTTCTGGAATCTGCCAGTTCATTGTCAGCAAGTGCTGGGACCTTAATCATAAAGCCAGAAAATCAGCCGTCTGTTTACACGTCAGCATATGATCAACTATTATATCACATCCTGTCCTTAGGTGGCTACCGGTGCTGAAAACATAAAAAAAAAAGTCATGTCAAATCGAGGTAAGGAGGATAAAATGTTACCGTTACTTGTTCCAACATCCTTACATGATGTCTGGATATGGAACAGACCTTTATGACCAAGAAACAAGTGCCAACAGAGTCAATTATCCTATCAGGAAGTTCTTGGAAGTCATTCGAAGATTCTGCACAGCAGGGTGAACTGTCCCAGGTCCTTTGGTGAGAATGGGGTTCAAAAATGGCTCCTGGCTCATCTAGAGCCCCAGGTACTGCTGCACTGAGTCCTGACACCATCCAGTGTCAGGACCCAGTATGATGGTGCCTAGAGCTGAAGAGGAGCGACTAAGAGAGCCTGGCGTACTTTTGGGGCCTGGTCTGGAGACTGCGTAAAATGTAGGGGTCTGGTCTAGGGTCTGATTAAGTAAGGAGTCTGGTCTAGGGTCTGATTAAGTAAGGGGTTTGGTCTAGAGTCTGACTAAGTAAGGGGTCTGATCTAGGGTCTGATTTATTTGAGGGCCTGGTCTTGAGTCTGATTAAGTAAGGGGTTTGGTCTAGAGTCTGACTAAATAAGGGGTCTGATCTAAGGTCCGATTAAGTAAGGGGTCTGGTCTAGGGTCTGGTTAAGTAAGGGGTCTGGTCTAAGGTCTGATTTATTTTAGGGCCTGGTCTGGAGTCTGACAAAAAAGTAGGGGTCTAGTGGTTAATTAGTTTGGGGGTCTGGTCTAGAGTATGAATAAATAAGGGGTCTGGTCTAGAGCCCCAGGTACTGCTGCATTCAGTCCTGACCAGTGTCAGGACCCACTATGATGGTGACTTGAGCTGAAGAGGAGATAAGAGAGCCTAGCTTACTTTTGGGGCCTGGTCTGGAGTCTGAGAAAAATGTAGGGGCCTGGTGGCTGATTAATCTGGGGATCTGGTCTTGGGTTTGATTAAATAAGCAGTCTGGTCTGGAGTCTGAGAAATAAGTAAGGGTCTGGTCTAGGGTCTGATTAAGTAAGAGGTCTGGTCTAGGGTCTGATTAAGCAAGGGGTTTGGTCTCGGGTATGATTAAGTAAGGGGTCTGGTCTAGGATCTGATTTATTTTTAGGGCCTGGTCTGGAGTCTGACAATAAGTAGGGGTCTAGTGGTTAATTAATCTGGGGTTCTGGTCTAGGGTCTGATTATATAAGGGGTCTGGTCTAGGGTCTGATTTGTATTTGGGGCCTGTGTGATGTATGTATAGATTTTTAATGCTGTACGTATGATTTCTTTATATACTGTATGTGTATAATTTATATACAATGCAAGTTTTTACTTTATATTCTGTATGTATCATTTTTAACTATTTGTCAGTACCATCTATATATCTGTATATTTGTGTTTGTCATATTTTGTACATTTTTTTTTGTATATTTGCTACATGTTGAACGTATGACATTGCATGCCCGTATATGTGTATGCTTTATTTGCTGAATATACTATGTAATGTATATATACTTTTTATGTTGCACATATATTTTTATATACTGATGTGAGTTTTTATATGAATATGTTATATTCTGTACGTATTTTTTGTATCTTTGAATACTATATGTTGAATCTAGATTTGCGTATATGTGTATGCTTTATGTGTTGTATATACTACTGTGTGATATATGTACTGTATATGCTTTTTATGTTGTATATATCATATTTTTTATATACTGTATGTGTGTACTTTATATATGATGTGAGTTTTGTTAGATTCTGTGTATTATTTTGTGTACATGACTACATGTACTATATAGAATCTATCTATCTATCTATAGTATCTCACAAATGTGTATACAGCCCTCACATTTCTGTAAATATTGTATTTTATATTTCCTTGTGGCAACACTGAAGATCTGACACTTTGATAAAGTAGTCAGTGTACAGCTTGTATAACAGTATAAATTTGCTGTGCCCTCAAAATAACTGAAAACACAGCCATCAATGTCTAAACCGCTGGTAACAAAAGTGAGTACGCCCCTAAGTGACAATGGACAAATTGTGCCCAATTTGCCATTTTCCCTCTACTTTGTCATGTGACGTGTTGGTTTTACAAGTTCTCAGGTGTGACTGGGGAGCAGGTGTGTTAAATTTGGTGTTATCGCTCTCACACTCTCTAATACTGGTCACTGGAAGTTCAATATGGTTCCTCATGGCAAAGAACTGTCTGAGGGTCTGAATAAAAGAATTGTTGCTCTACATAAAGATGGCCAAGGCTATAAGAAGATTGCCAACACCCTGACACTGAGCTGCAGCGTGGTGGCCAAGACCATACAGTGGTGTAACAAGAGAGGTTCCACTTGGAACAGGCTGAGCTGTGGTCGACCAAAGAAGTTGAGTGTACGTACTCAGCGTCATATCCAGAAATGAGTGCTGCCAGCATTGCTGCAGAGCTTACAGTAGTGGAGGGTCAGCCTGTCAGTGCTCAGACCATACGCCGCTCACTGAAGAAGAAGAAGGAAGCCGCTTCTAAAGATGATGCATAAGAAAGCCCACAGTTTGCTGAAGACACTCAGACTAAGAACATGGATTACTGGAACCATGTCCTATTAACTGATAAGACCAAGATATTATCACTTTTTTGATTTAGATGGTTTTAAGTGTGTGTGGCGGCAACACGGTGAGGTGTACAAAGACAAGTGTGCCTTGCCTACAGTCAAGCATGGTGGTGGGAGTGTCATTGTTTGGAGCTGCATGAGTGCTGACGGCTGTGGGGAGCTACAGTTCATTGAGGGAACCATGAATGCCAACATGTAATGTGACAAACTGAAGCAGAGCATGATCTCCTCCATTCTGGACCGCAGGGCAGTATCCAACATGATAACGACCCCAAACACCTCCAAGACGAGCACTGCCTTGCTAAAGAAAATGGGGGGTAAAGAGCTGGACTGGCCAAGCATGTCTCCAGACCCTAAACCCTAATTGAGCATCTGTGGGGTATCCTCAAACAAAGGGGGAGGAGCACAAGGCCTCTAACATCCATCACTCCGTAGTCCTCATGGAGGAGGGAAGAGGATTCCGGGGGCGCAACCTTGAAGCTCTATGACCTCCATGCCCAAGAAGCAAAAGCACGCGGGAAAATAATGGGGCCCAACAAAATATAAAATTTTTTAAAAAAAAAGTGAAGGGTTACTTACTTTTGGACATACTTTGTTCGGTGCACCTTTATTTTGCATTTAAAGTGTATGAATATATATTTTGTGAGCTTTGGGGCTCGGGATCGTGACTAAACGTGTTCAGGCAGAGACAGAGACGTAATTCCAGGTGAAAAAAAACAGGGCTTCTTATTTTATTTAGCAGAAAACCCGAAAGTCAACGTGCAAGGCATGCACAAACACAAACAAAAAAAAAAAAGGGGCCTGCCCGTCTGGCTCTACTAACAGAGCCTACTATCATCTGCAAGTTCACCCCGGTTTTTTCCAGCAGGACTCCCCCCCCAAAGGGCTTGAAGGTAGCCGGGGGTTGTAACCACCATAGTCACTTACCCTATTTTTTATACTCCGGGAAAACCCCCGGGGATGGAGCATGGGAAGGACACCCCCCCTTTCTCTATGCTCACTTCCCAAAAAAGGCCCGACCCAAAATGGCTGAAGCCAACAAACATTTTACGCTTTTTAAACAATTCACATCTAAACTTCACACCTATGAAATTGGCCTTTCATTCCCCCAATCTCCTTCCCTTTGGGGGCATGTTTTTGGGACATTGAAAGGTGCATACCAGACACGGCCGGATGTACACTCCTTGTACACCCTTCCGCTTTTCCCACCTTACATATCCCCCCCCTGCTCAACCCTGGGGCGAACCCCTTTGGGGCCCCCGAAACTAGTACTCTAGATAAAACTGCTTTTGCTTTTGAACCCGGGAGGGTGTTCTACACGAACTTAAAACCTGTAGGGCCAGAACCACCGGTCACCCCGCATTCTTCCCTTTGTTTTGGGCCATCCTTTTCAATGGGGAGTGATCGTGTCACCCTAAATTGCCTCCCCACCAATAGTACCTCAGCCCTCATTGCCATTTCAACCAGACATTCCCCCCTCTACAATCAGAAGTTCTTTTCTCCCCGCCGACATTTCCCGGTTTGGGAAACCCCGACGGGGTGCTCTTCCCCCCTTAAACCCCTTTTGGGGACAGACTGCACCAAAACCCCACCTCGGGGCATCCGTCTGTACTATGAATTCCCTTTTTGAAATCAGGGGAAACCCAGTACGGCCCTTTACAGAGTACCCCCTTTAAATTTTCAAAAAGGGTTTTGCTCACCCCGGGGTTTCCACTTATAGGGGGGATTTTTGCTCCCTTGGGAGATCTGTGCGAGGGGCAGCTATTGGGGGGCAAAGGCGGGCACAAACCCCTGTAGTAACCGCAATGCCAAGGAAGGCCTAACCTTTTCTTGGACACAGGTGAGCCAATTTTGAATGGCCTCTCGACTTGTCTACCTGGGGTTTGATGACCCCTGGGGGCCAAATTAAACCCAGGTAGCAGCCTCCTCTACCCCCTATTGCGCACTTCGTGGGGGGGCCGTTAGACCGGCGGCCCCTATCGCGTCTAGGATTTCTTGCACCTTGGGCCAGATGCAATCCCAATCGGGGGCGTAATCCCCCACATAAACCAGGAAAGGGGGCGGCTGCATAGTTTTTATGGGGCTGCAGTGAGTCCATTAACCCTAAAAGGGTTGCGGGGGCCCCATCAAACCAAAAGGGGAAGGACGACATACGAAGGCCCCTGGGGGAAAATGCCGTTTTCCTTTTTGGCCTGATCTTTGAGGGGAACCTGCCAATACCCGGTGAGGTCTAAGGTGTCAAACCTCGCGGGTCCCAACCCTCATCAGCCTCGCCCCTTGCAGGGGGTGGGGCATCGAATTTGGAGACTTCATTTTTAACTTGTGGAAGTCATTACAAAACCGCAAGCTACCATCGGCTTAGGATAATCACATGGGGCGGACCACCCATTTTGGGATTCTCTTTTCCCCCCCAGGCTACTTTTCCTCACTTCTTCTGAATGGCTTCCCTCTGGGCTTCTGGCACCCTTTATGGTCTAGCCGCACCTTTTGGCCGGGCTCGTGAAAATGTCTTTTGGGATACATTTTCCCGGGCCCCAGGCAGTTCAGAGAATCCCCCTCGGTTCCTCTGTAAACCCCGGGACCTCCTGTCTCTGGACCTCTGACAAGGACTCCGCGATAGGACGGGGGGTAACCCTTTTTTTGGGGACTCCCCTGACCCCCTTGCACCCCCCCAGGCTTTCCCCCGTTCTTCCGGGGTTTGAGGGGGTTAAAAAATGAAAATTGGGGGGGTTTTTCTTTTCCCGGCGGAAAACCCTTTGAAATTTCCCACCTCACCCCCTTCCCCCTTTACAGATCTCATAGGGGCCTTCCCATTTAGCGGAACTTGCTCTCTACATTTGGGACAAGTACAGCACCCGTCCCCGGGGCTGAAAAACCTTCTCTTGCGGTCCTGTTTAAACCCGGGCCGGGGCTTCCTGGCCTGTACATTTTCTCCCTTACAAGGGCAAAACTGCCGCGATCCTGTCCTACATTCGGCTATATGCTCAAAAGACACTTCGTGGGGGGTTTCCCCTCTTGCTCCCATTTTCTCTGCTATTTCCAGGACCCTGGGGAGTCTCCCATATAGCAGCTCGAAGGAGAGAACCCCGTGGATGCCTTGGGATTTCCCCGGGAAAGGCGAACATAAAAAGGGGAAACAGGTGGCCCAATCCCCCCCTCCTTGTCCACCACCTTTTTAAAAACTTCCCTTTTTAAGGTTTAAAATTAAAAGCCCGACCAAACCATCGTCGGGGGATGGAAAAACGGAGGTGCGCAGGGGGGAAATTTTTAGCAGGGGGGCATAGCTCTTTGGTTACCTGGACATAAAGGGGTACCCTGATCGGTCAATCTCCTTGGGGACCCTGTACGGGGAAACTGGAACACTCCCAGCTACCCTTTAGAGGAGTATTTCGGGGGCAACTTCGGGTACGGGGGGCATAATCCAGTCAACCAAGATATGCGGGTGCCCTCTGCTGATTTAGGGGGGGGACCGACCAGACCATGCCAATCCGCTAAAATGGTCCTCTATAATTGATAGAGGAACCAATGGACTCCGGAAATGGGGTCTAGGGGGGGGGGGAATGCACTCTGGGCAGGACTGACAAATCATCCACTGCCTTGTAGAAGCCGGGCCGTAGAAGACCCCACCCACCCCTAGTTTTTTTTCCCCCCCCAATGTCCCCCCAACACATGGGGAATTGCCAGCTCAAGACATACGGACATGTTTCGGGTACTACCAACTGTTCCACCCCCTCTGTTGGGGCTTTCTCCCCTATAATAAATTTCCCTACGGCGAAATGAGGTAGGCCAACTCCTCCCCTGGTTTCCGCGGTCTCCCCTCAATGACCTTTCGCTTTTTCCAAGCGTTTTCCCATGGGTCCCCACTTTTCTGTGCCAAAATTCCCTCTCGAACTGGCAAGAGGGGAGTTCTAACTCAGAGGGGGGCTCCTTGGGGCCCCCCACCAGGCCGACAAGGGAAAAGGCACAGGGTTAATTACCACTTTTTTGGCACACGCATTACAGCAGTACACATTATACATTTCATGAGTTTTATTTCCCCACAGGGCCCAAAACAGCGGAAAGTCACAGCCAATAACTGCGCTGTGGGAAACTGGGCACCACGGGCCCCCTCATGTGGGTGACCCCCAGGCAGCTCTATTGCCAGAAGGGGATGGGGAGTTTCCCCGGTGTCCCCTGGATACAAAAACCCCTAACCGGGGGAGAGTATTTGCCTGGGCTCACCATGGGGCTTGCACAAGGGTCACTAAGCTCCCCCCGGGCCAGGAGGGGCCGCACCAAATGTCCATTTAAAGGTTTCAGGGCACTCTCTGGTCCTTTCCACACGACCCAGTGGAATAGACGGCCGGCAAACCAGGAGGACGCCTCCCCATCCCACATTCCCTGGGTTTTCCCCCCTCCCGGCAACGTGCCGCCACATGTCCCATCCTTGGGAAACGCCACAACAAGGGGTCCTGGGCCTTTGAAACAGGGGCCCTTTTGGGGAAGGGGGCCTCCCCCCCTTCCGTATACCCGGGAACCCCCTTCGGGGCAGGAGCAAATTAAAACCCCGGTTTAGGTTTGCGGGTTTCCCCCGGGATGTAGGACCGCAGGGAACTCCTCTGTAGCCTGTAACCGTTTCACAAAACCCCGACCAATTTGTCCCCGCTTTTTGGGGTCGGGTACCCCACCCCCTCTGGAGCTTTTACGGGAAGGGCCCCCCCCAAAACGGGTTTAAGACCACTCGCTCGACCCACCGGGCAGGGGGTGTGGGTCTCCGGGGTAGCCACTTTTTGGTAAATTGGAAAAGGTCCATTTTGACCTGGCGGGCTTGGCCGGATTAAAACCCCCCGCTTGTACCTCTGGCCCGTACGGCCAGGGGGACCCCCAGTCACCGGATCTCCCCCCCGCAGTTTTTTGTAGTCCTTGGCGTCTTTTGGGCACGCAGGGCGAAGTAGGCCTTTGCGGTTCGCCCCTTAGGAAGGGGGGCCGACACCCCCACTGGCCGCCGCAGCTGCTCTCTCTCTCTATCCCCTCAAAGGTCCCCAGGGAAGCCTCATGTCGTCATCCGCGGACACTTGCCAGGAACCTTGCCCAACTGGCGGGGGGGGACCGACACTTGTTGGTACTTTCCCGGGGCCTTTCGCCAGGTCGTAGCTGTTGCTGCAGCATGGGTTTTCCCTGTTTTTCCCCCTTTAAACCCTGCTGGTGGGTCTCAAAATTTGCAGGGGAAAACGTCTCACTTGCCCCCCCAAAAGGTCTCTTCGTGCGCTGGCGCCATCAGCTGGAGGTTAGCTTTGGGGTTGAATTTCTGCTTCACCAACTCTCCATTTTTCCCCCCTGCGACCCTGCGGGAGCTGCTTTCACCCAGGACATACGTTTTTCCTCTTTTCAAAGAGTACTTCCTCTTTTTCCCCAAGCTCCTCCCCATGTGTGAGGGGTTTAGGGCCTTGGGGTCGTGATTCACGTGTTCAGGGAGAGACGAGGGCGTTTTCCCGGGAAAATAAAAGGCTTCTGTATTTTTTTTTAGCACAAACAAAAGTAAACGTGCAGGCATCACAAACACAAACAAAACCCTGCCCTCGGCTCTAACTAACAGAGGTCAGCTTACGTCATCTGCAATTCACCCGCTGGTTTTCCAGCAGGACCCACCCAAGGCTTTAAGGGAGCCAGGGGTTGTAACCACCATAGTCACTTAACCCGCTGACTTTTATACTCCAGGTAAACCCCGGAGTGGAGTCATGGGGAAATGAGCACCCACCCTCTCTATGCCACTCCCAATGAAAGGCCGACCCAGGGAAAAGGGTGAAGCCATACAACATATTAAGCATGTTTTAAAAATAAAATTTACATCCCAAACTGTCGACACCTATTGAAGTTTGGCCTTTCAATCCCCCAAGTCTCCTTTCCTTGGGGGCATGTTTTGGCATTGAAAGGGTGCATACCAGGACACTGGGCCGGGGTGTACCTCCATTGACACCCCTGCTGTTGCCACCCTTAATATATAAAAATATATATATATATAAATTAATAAATATATATTATAAAATAAAAAATAAATTTTTGTAAATATATAAATTTTGTTGTACATTTTTCATACTGTATGTGTATACTTTACATATAATTAAAATTTTATGTTAGTTTCAGTGTATTATCTTGTGTATATGTGGCTGCATGTTGTAAATATCTATCTATCTATCTATCTATCTATCTATCTATCTGTATCTATAGAGAGATATATTATGTGTATGTTTTATATGTTGTATATACTGTATGATCTATGTATATACTTGCTATGTTGTAATAAGGATTGTTTTTCCCGTTTCTAAATACAGAATAAAAACAAAATTGCAAAGTTGGATTTTTACGATGCTGCAGACGTTGCTCTGTTCAATACCCTAATGGTGACCGCCATCATCGCATATTTTGGGAAAGTTGATTTTTCACATCAAACGTAAAACAAGCAATTTTACAGAAAATCCCAGGCCTGAAAGAAGATCCATACAAGATGAATATTGCATAAGTCGGTCAAATCCTTTTAAGAATATAATGCACTTTTAACTATCGTCTTCCAGGCCTTTACTAATCAATTTATAGTGAAGTGATATGGTCCGGAGCCCTGCACAGCCCTCGTGGGCACGGTAATATATTCACTTATTTGTCATCAATGGATAAAGTAGAGATTTCCATTTCATGAAGAAAGATTCAAGGAAAATGGACT
>JAODAL010040971.1:0-36356 GCA_025379985.1 Phyllomedusa bahiana
GTATTTACTCCACCAAAACATAACAGGATTGAGTGTATTCCCAGAATCTGAAATTCCCTAATAATAGCACAAGTTAAATTTAAATGATGGTGGACAAAACCACTCTGTATTTCACTCCCAATACAACACTAACAGTATTGAGTGGATTCCTTGAGTCTGAAATTCCCTAATAATAGCACGGTTGAAATTTAAATGATGGCGGACAATAAACAATCTGTATTTGACTCCAAGTGTAACACTTACAGGATTGAGTGGATTCCCAGAATCTGAAATTCCCTAATAATAGCACAGGTGAAATTTAAATGAAGGCGGACAAAAAAACACTCTGTATTTAACTCCCAACACAACACTTACAGGATTGAGTGGATTCCCAGAATCTGAAATTCCCTAATAATAGCACAAGGGAAATTTAAGTGATTGCAGACGAGAACCACTCTGTATTTCACTCCCAATACAACACTAACATGATTGAGTGAATTCCCAGAATCTGAAATTCCCTAATAACAGCACAAGTGAAATTTAAATGATGGCGGACAAAAAACATTCTGTATTTCACTCCTAATACAACACTAACAGGATTGAGTGGATTCCCAGAATCTGAAATTCTCTAATAATAGCACAGGTGAAATATAAATGATGGTGGTCAAAAAACACTCTGTATTTGACTCCTAATACAACACTAACAGGATTGAGTGGATTCCCAGAATCTGAAATTTCCAAATAATAGCACAAGGGAAATTTAAGTGATGGCAGACAAAAACCACTCTGTATTTCACTTCCAATACAACACTAACAGTATTGAGTGGATTCCTTGAATCTGAAATTCCCTAATAATAGCACAGGTGAAGTTAAATGATGGCGGACAAAAAACACTCTGTATTTCACTCTCAATACAACACTAACAGGATTGAGTGAATTCCCAGAATCTGAAATTCCCTAATGATAGCACAAGTGAAATTCAAATTATGGCGGACGAAAAAACACTCTGTATTTCACTCCCAATACAACACTAACAGGATTGAGTGGATTCCTTGAATCTGAAATTCCCTAATAATAGCACAGGTGAAATTTAAATGATGGCGGACAAAAAACACTCTGTATTTCACTCCCAATACAACACTAATAGAATTGAGTGGATTCCTTGAGTCTGAAATTCCCTAATAATAGCATGGTTGAAATTTAAATGATGGCGGACAATAAACAATCTGTATTTGACTCTAAGTGTAACACTTACAGGATTGAGTGGATTCCCAGAATCTGAAATTCCCTAATAATAGCACAGGTGAAATTTAAATGAAGGCGGACAAAAAAACACTCTGTATTTAACTCCCAACACAACACTTACAGGATTGAGTGTATTCCCAGAATCTGAAATTCCCTAATAATAGCACAGGCGACATTTAAATGATGGCGGACAAAAAACACTCTATTTGACTCGATGTGCAACACTAGCAGGATTGAGTGGATTCCCATAATCTAAAATTCCCAAATAATAGCAAAGGTGAAATTTAAACGATGGCGGAAAAAAAACACTCTCTATTTGACTCCCAATACAACACCAACAGGATTGAATGGATTCCCAGAATCTTAAATTCCCTAATAATAGCACAGGTGAAATTTAAATGATGGCGCACAAATAACTCTCTGTATTTCACTCCCAATACAACACTAACAGGATTGAGTGGATTCCCAGAATCTGAAATTCCCTAATAGTAGCACAAGGGAAATTGAAATGATGGCGGATGAAAAAACACTCTGTATTTCACTCCACGTGCAACACTATTTAACTATCCAGACATCAGTTGGGAATCTGAAACCTTTAGCTCTCATAAAAGAAACAGGTTTTTGTCAATAACAAAATGAAATTAAACCTTTGCCACCTGGTGCAAGAACCGACTAGAGGAAAGGCACTTCTAGACTTACTATTGACTCATAGACCTGACAGAATAACTTAGGTTCAGGATGAGGGGCACCTAGGAAATAGTGACCATAATATAATAAATTTCTGTTTTTCCTTCAATAGAGTTTTTTGTCAAGGAGCCACAAAAACACTGAATTTTAGGAAGGCTAATTTTATTCTGCTTTGGGAGGCCCTAAACCGTATTCACTGGACAATGTTTTTAAAAATATTGCAGAACAAATAATAAATGGGATTTTTTTAAAAACATCATAGGCTACCACTGTGATAGGTACATACCTTAGGGTAAAAAAAATAAATAAAAAACAGGAAAAACCCAATGTGGATCAACAGGGATGTAAAAGAGGCAATAAAAAACAAAAAAAAAGTGTTTCAGCTACTAAAAAAGGAGGGTAGGGAAGAGGCGCTAAGAAGCTATAGGAAAAAAATAAAGTGTGTAAAATAAAGATAAAGGAAGCAAAGCTGGGGGACGGAAAGACATATCGCTATAGAAAGTAAAACTAACCCCAAAATATTTTTTAACTATATAAATAGTAAAAAGATTAAACAAAAAATTGTTGGCCCTTTGAAAAAACTGGGGGAGAGACAGTAGAGGGCGATGAGAAAAAAGCAAACCTTTTAAAAACACTTTTTTCTCCACTATATTACCAGAGAGGATGAGCTTCCTGTTGAAAAAAGGGGGTGAGGTAAACTCCAACTTAAAAGTTTCTTTTTCTAACCCAGGAAGAAGTGCAGCTCCGTCTTAAGAAGATTAAAATAGACATATCACCAGGTCCAGATGGCATACACCCACCCTTTCCTAAGGGAGTTAAGTGATGTCATAGATAGCCCTATTCTTAATATTTATTGGACCCGTCTAATAATGGGGTATGTCCCAAAGGATTGGCGAATAGCAAAATGTGGTGCCAATATTCAAAAAGGGTTCCCAAAAAAAAGGGTCCAGGAAACTTAAGGCCGGTAAATTTGACCTCTGTTTTAGGTAAAATGTTTTGAAGGTTTTCTCAGAGATGCTATCCTGGATAACTCAAATAAAAATAAATGTATAACGCCCTTCCAGCATTGGGGTTTTTGAAGGATCGGTCCTGTCAGACTAATCTCATCAGTTTCTATGAGGAAGTCAGTCTAAAACTGGATCGGGGTGAGGCACTGGATGTCATATATCTAGATTTTCTAAAGCATTTGATACGTTCCACATAAAAGGGTTTGGTAAATAAAATGAGAATGCTTGGACGGGGGAAAATGTGTGCAAGTGGTAAGCAACTGGCTCACTGATAGAAAACAAAGTAGTAAAATAACGGTACATACTCAGACTGGATTGCTGTTACTAGTGGGGTACCACAAGGGGTCAGTATTGGCCCTATCCTCTTCAACATTTTCATTAATGATCTTACACAGGGATTACACAGCAGAAAATCGATCTTTGCAGACGATACTAAGCTCTGTAATAATCAACACAATAGAGGATAATGTGTTATTACAAAGGGATCTGGATAGGTTGGAGGCCTGGCAGTGAAATGGTGATGAGTTTTAACACACAAAAATGAAATGTTATGAACATGTGGATTAAAAATCCATTTCATGACTACATGTTAAAAAGGAAAAAGGCGGGTAAAAGTGACATGGAGAAGGACTTTGGAATCCTGGTGGACAGTAATCTTAATTTTAGCACCAGTTTCAGACAGCAGCTGCCAAGCCAAATAGGATCATGGGGGGCATTAAAAAGGAGCATAGAGGCACATGATGAGACATTATTCTCCCATTAAAACAAGTCACTGGGTTTGACCCCATGGAATATGTTGTACAGTTTTGGGCACCAGTGCACATGAAAGACATGTAGAGCTTGAACAGGTACAAAAGGCGGGCAACAAAAATAATAAAAGACTGGGTTTGGGGTACAATACCTAGAAAGGATTAGCAAGATTGAGGTTATTTAGTTTAGAGAAAAAGACGGCTTCGGGGGACAAAAATATTTTAAATACATCAAAGTTCAATATAGAGATCTCTCCCAAGATTTTTTTATACCCAGGGCTGTATCTAGAGCAAGGGGGCATCCTCTACGTCTTGAGGAACGAAAGTATCTACATAAACATAGAAAGGGATTATTTACTGTAAGAGCAGTGAGACTGTGGGACTCTCTGCCAGAGGAAATTGTAATGGTGAATTTACTGACAGAGTTCAAAAAGGGTTTGGATGCATTTCTGGAGCGTAATAATATAACAGGTTATAGTGTCTAGGATTCTGCAGGGGGGTCATTGATCCAGGGATTTTTCAGTCGGGAAGGAATTTTTTCCCTAAAATGAGGACAATTGGCTTCTACCTCATTGGTGTTTTTTGCCTTCCTCTGGATCAACACCTTAGCACAACAGGCTGAACTGGATGGACGTCTCGTCTTTTTTCGGCCTTACAAACTATGAATACATAGGGCATATACAGTATACAAAAATATATAATTTTAAATACTATCACAGAAAAACCCTTACGCTAAACAAAATCATATACCTTTGTTAAACGTATGAAATCATAAATAATATATATTAATTTAAAAACTTATGCATAGGTTCCCCATCAGGGGATTGAACTCCAGGCACCCGCATGATAAGCGGGGACATTAACCACTATACTAACAACTAACTTCATATTGATCAGTTTATTGTATCTTGAATTTCATTTAGCCCATGTGGACTGATAGTGTTCAGTTTATAAATCCAATAGACTTCTCTTGCTGCTAACCTATTATGTCTATCTAAAACGTCGGGACTAATACTTTCAATAGGTTGAACCGTGAATATCGGCTCCATACTAGGATGTTTTTCAATGAAGTGCCTAGGCAGACTATGTATCATTTTATTATGTCTCACATTGAACCTACGATTTATCATACATATTGACAATTTCAAAGTAGTCTTCCCGACGTATTGGACACCACACATACAAGATATAACATAAATAACAAAGGTGGACGTGCAAGTCATATATGATTTGATTAAAAAATTTTCGCCCGTACTAAAAGAACTAAAATCCGAACCACAAGTAAACATTTTACAGCACTTACACGAATAATGGTTACCAGGTAAAAGTTCCTAAAATTTTTTAATAACACCATCCTTTTCTATTTCACCCCTTTTTATATTGTTTAAGTTTGGATGGTGCAATTTTATTTTAATGGTAGTAGCTTTTCTAAAAATAATTTGCGGATTTTGGGGTAAAATAGGGTGTAGCACCGGATTCAGTTTTAAAATGTTCCAATGTTTCTCTAAAGGCAGCCTAACATCCCTATGCTGGGAATTAAAAGTTGTAACAAATTTAAAAATTGTGATCCTCCACCTTTTTCTCCAATTTCATATTTCTTTTATCATTAAGATATTCAGCTTGTGTTTGCAATGCCGCTTTATTTTTGGCCTCCTCAATCAATCTGGTGGGGTAACCGTTTTGTTTAAATTTTTCAGCAAGAAATTTTGATTGTGTGTCAAAATCCGAATTTAATGAACAATTTTTTCTTACCCTACGGAATTGTCCGTAGGGTATATTTTGAACCCACGCTCGCTGATGGCTAGACTGAAATGACAGATAGCTATTTGGATCTGTGAGTTTAAAATTTGTTTTAGATACTATTCTGTCATTTTGGATAAAAAGACACAATCTAAAAAAATTATCTCGTCTTTACTATGATTTTCCGTAAACGAGATTCCCCGCGTGTTATTATTTAAAAATAAAACAAATTCATTTAAATCTTCTATGGTTCCCTCCCAGATAAAAAAAAGGGTCACCAATAAAACGTTAAAAAACCTTATATTTTTAAAAAAGGGGTTGGACCTGAATTGGACTCAAAGGCTCCCATGAAACAGGTTGGCAAAGGATGGGCAACCCTCGTCTCCATCGCAGTGCCACCTGTGATGGTAATGGGAGGGGCCAAATTGAAAAAATTATTTTGTAAAATTAATCTCAAACCATCAATTAAAAATTGTTTAGAAGGTGTAGAAAAATTCGGATCACGATATAAAAATGTTAAAACTGCTTCCAATCCCAGAATGTGGCTAATATTGGACTACAATGAAGCTACATCACAAGTTAAAAATATAAAATCTGGTTTCCACTCAAAATTTATCAAATCCCGTAATACCGCATCACAATCCTTTAAAAAGCTACTAAGTTCTGTAACAAAAGGCTGTAAATAAATATCAATAAAATTGTATAAGTTAGAGAGGAGGGACCCTACTCCTGATATAATGGGTCTTCCAGGGGGGTTTTCTTGATTTTTATGATTTTTGGGCAAATGATAAAAATGAGGTGTAGTGGGTGTTTTGATTGACAAAAATAATTTCTCACCCTTGTCAATCACCCCTTTCTCAAAAGACTCATTAATAAAATAAAATTTTTTTGAAAAATCATCATAAACTGTATTCTACCTCTTGTAAAAAATTATCACCCAAAATTCTACGTTCCTCTTGTACCTCAAAATTTTTGAACCATACCGCTCCCCCTTTTTTATCGGCTTTTTTAAAACTAGTCCATTTTTCGGCTAATGCACATGCCATATTTTTTTCTCAATAAATTCCTTTTTCTTTAGAATATTTTTTTTAAAATTTTCGCAGATCCCTTATAACTAATCATGAAAAACCTTAATTGATTTTACCCTAGCAAAAAAGGATAAAAAACTAGACTTGGGTTTTACCTTACTTTCCTCTCATTAGATCAACAATCAAATTTTTTTCGCCCCCAAATATCCATTACTATGATTATCCGACTTTAAAAATTAAAATATTTTTAATTTTTTTAAAAAAAACCTATGTAACTTAATTTTCTTATAAAACTTCAAAATCCCTAAACACAAAAATCATCGACCTTTTAGGGGACTAAATTTTGACCCCTCTGTATATCAAATCCTCTAATTTTTATATTTGCTCTTTTTCCCCCCTAAGCCCATTTTTCTTTTTTCGAGCCGAGGTTGTTTGTACTTGTATTTGAAAACTCCTGGTATTGTGAACTTTCAGATTTGGGCCAAACCCAAAAAAGGACTTGATGTGAGTAAAAGGGGGTACCCAACCCCAAAAATTGGAATTAACTAAAAACACCGAACCCCCCCTCCAAATTAAACTTGGGGAAGGGATTTGGTTTCCCATTTTTGATTCCACAGAATATCCAATACTCCCTTTTTCAACTTTTTGAACATTATTCCAAATGTGCCCCAAAAATCGAAACAATATCTAAGGAATAAATAAAATGGGTTTTTTTACCACTCAAATCAACCATTCCCTAGGTGGCGGGTAAGACTAAAACTACTTTTAAAAAAGGGTTTAAAAAGGGGCATGGTAAATTTTAAAAATCGACCTTTGCACAGGACTCCCTGGACTAATCTCCATCAAATCACCGACTCAAATTTTTTTGGGGTGGGGGGAAAAATCCTTTACAAAATAACCATATTTTTATTATTACTTTTCCCTCTACCTTTACATTTTTTTTTAAATTGTGAAATAGTCAAACATTTTTTTTATTGCCATAAGATTTTATTAAACAATTATTTCTATTTGGGGGTAAATCCTTTAAAGAACTCCTTCTTCTCCTTGTCTATTATTTCAGGCTTTTAGCAGTTCTATCATAATTGGATGGCATATATTTAGCAAACCTCGTTATCTTTTTTCTACAACACCTGTACTGATTCATTTTTTGACTATCTCCCTTGTTTCACTACAAGGGGGATCACCCTATCAAAATTATTCCTTTTCCATAATTCAGAGCCCTCTAGGACCTAAAATTGGGTTTTTAAATTTTATTAATTTTACCGGGGTAATTTTGTGGACATTTTTATGAATAATGTCCAACTCATACTTCAAATTACTCTATGCTCTATGTTCATAAACTCTGGGTGGTCTGAAAATATTTTAAAAGAGGGTACTTGGAGCTCAATGTCTCTTGATATCCTGAGACAGTTACTATTGCGTTTCTCAATAAGAAGTGACATAAGTTGCAGGGAACAGTTATTTAAAACCTGCGCCCATTGAGTATCAAAAACTTTGACTTTTTCCCCATAAGAGGATTGTTTAAATATTTGTAAGCCCTTGGGGATAATTTTATCTCTAACATATAGTTGTAAAAAATTAAAATCTATACTCTGAAAACATTCAGACAAAAGGGATTTTTCTAATGTACGTGCTACATCATAGAATCTTTTAGTATCATCTGCAGTATAATTAGCTTTAATAGTTCTCTCCTCAGTTTCCCTAGGAGGGACACTAGATCTGTTTACCAGTCTTTCAATCAATTGATCTCTGGTTTCATGCCACAGTGGTATATATTCCATTCTGTCTGGTAGTTTCAAAGCGGTTCAAATAGCTTTTATATGACGATCAGGAGATTTCTTCAATCCTGTGCCTCAATAGACTCAAGAAACAACAGAAAATACAGTGTGTGTTATCCGATATAATATTCAAATATATCATTTCAAGGATTTGCTCACCTTATATAGCTGTACAAATAATGGTATAGCTCATATAACAATTTGAAGAGTAATTTGGAGTCAGCGATAACGTAGCATTCCTCTCGATAACTCAGTGCAGCTCCAAGCTCCTATTCACACCAGTCGGCGGCACGGCAGTCTTACAAAGAAATGCTCGGTTCCACAGAGAACTCGAGCAGAAGGAATAAAGGAGCGCAATGTGTATTATCGCACGATCAATAGAAAAGCAGTCAGTTTAAAACCTGCTTAGTCTATTGGATTTATAAATTGAACACTATCAGTCCACATGGGTTACATGAAATTCAAGATACTATAGACTGATCAATATGAAGTTAGTTGTTAGTATATTGATTAATGTCCCCGCTTATCATGCGGGTGCCTGGAGTTCAATCCCTTGATGGGGAACTTATCCATAAGTTTTTAAATTAATATATGTTATTTATGATTTTATACGTTTAACAAAGGTATACGATTTTGTTTAGAGTAAGGGTTTTTCTGGGATAGTATTTAAAATTAGATATTTTTGTATACTGTATATGCCCTATGAATTATTTATAAATGTATACGTTTTAACAAAGGTGATGCTATCCCTTTAAGAGCAGGAGCCTCGTTCTCAGTGATATTGCTATTTAAAATCGTCTGTCTCCATGTATTGTATATGCCCGATGAAGCAGAGTGTTCTCTGCGAAACGCATCGCATTACTGCATTTTAATATAATAAACCAACCTATACTTAAGTTGGCTTAAAGCTTTTAATTTTTACCCTAGCGCTTTTTTGGATCCCTGTCTTTTATTTCACTTCGTGTGATCTAATTGTTTCCTCTCTACAGTGAATACAGTTACATACAATTTCAAAATATAACCCAAAAAAAATTAAAATTTAGAGATGGGCGAATCGATTCTATCGAAGGGGAATTCTTTTTAGAATTTTCCCAAAAAACCCTTATTCTAAACCCAAGGGTCAATTTTTTGGGTGATTCACGGGAATAAGGGGTTTTTTTTAATTGATAAAATGGCCGCAAGCACAGAAAGGACCGTGACCTGATCCCTGGGCCCCCTCGGGGAAAAGGGGCCCCCATTCCCGAAGGCCCTCAAAATAGCCAAAAAATCCCTTTTCCCCCCAAACATCATAATTTTTTTTCACCCGAGGAAAATTTACGTGAAAAAGGCAAAAGGCGAAGGTTAGTCTTTACATCGGCCCAACGGAGACAAAGCCCCCCCTGCGCCATACTGGGGAAAACATAAACCCCTCAACGAAAAGGGGGTTTTTTGCTATAAACTTCTAAAAATCAACACAGGAGCAAATACAAAACACTGCTTAAGCTTTTTAAAAAGGGCCTCTAGGGCCTCGGGATCCCAATTACTGAATTTCCCACCCCCTTCTTAGTCATTCAGTAAAAGGGCCAAACCCAAAAGACAGAAAAATTACGAAAAATTTTAAAATGATAGAAAATTAGCAAACCCTAAAAAACCCGCTGAAAAGGGCCTTTTCCCAGAATGGAGGGGGGACCCAATCGGGGAAGGGCCCCTAAAAAATTTCCCGGGGGTTCCATACAAATGAGTTATGGCCCCGGGATTACCCAAAAAAACCTCCCCCCCTGAAAACAAAAATTTTTTAAAAGCTTGACAATACCTGTCGATTTTTTTTAAAAACGTGGGGACCCCCCACCAATTTTCCGAATTTTTTTTTTTAAAAAATTTCCCATCCAGGTAAACGACCATACAAAAACCCAATGGTTTCAGGGGAAAACCCAACATTAACCAGGTTCGGGAACCCCCGCGGGAGCATTACACAACCCGAACGGATCACCAGATACTCAAAATCCCTTTCGGGAATTTTAAAATGGGGTTTTTTCCCACCCATCCCCCTTTCTCAATAGGGGTTTAATTTTATATGGCCACTCTCAGGTCCAATTTTTAAAAACCCAACTTGGGTTTTCCCTGGATTTGATTGAACAGATCAGGGTTTAAAGGGTAAGGGGTTTATTTTTTTTTACCGATTTTTTTTTTTTTTCAGTTCATGGTAATCTATACTTTGAGGGAGGCCCCCAACCTTTTTTTTCCTACAAAGAAAAATCCTCCCCCCAGGGGAAAAACACCGAAGGAAAAGAAAATGCCCCTTCTGAAAACTTTCTGAAAATTTTTTGTTTCATTGCAAGTCTCTCTGGCCCAGACAAAGTTTATTTTTTTCCCCGGGAAACCTCACATCGGGCAATGGGTCAAGGGCCATTTCCTTAAGATCAAATTAAGGGGGGTAGTATTTTCCGACTTTTTTTCTGAAAAACACGGCAACAAATTTCTGGGGAAAACCCAGGAATCTGCCCCAAACCACAAAATTTGCCCCAGTATGGGGGGAACCCATCTGCCCAACAAAACCTTAGTCCCCTAAAATTTCCCCTGAAAACCAGTAAAAACTTTTGGTTTTTGTTTTTTGAAGCCGGGACAGTCCCCAAAACCACACCAGCGGACAGCCCCCCCTGAAAAATAGAAAACATTTTTTCAATATGAAATGGATCCGCCCCACCATTTTCCATTTTCAGGATACAATTTGGAATTCCCCCGAACTATGGTTGGGAGTCAAAGCCCCAACCCGTAGAGAACAATGGGGTTCCCCTCCGGGTAGGCCTAACTTTTGGACGAAAGCCGCTTTAAAACAAAATTAGAAGCTGACCCAAAAACCAAAAACCCACTCCCAAACCCAAACAGCGACAATATAAAAACTTAATTTGGTAGCAGAAATTTTTTTGGATACAATGGGAAAAAACCTGTTGCCTGGGTGATCCTCCGCTGACCACCTAGGTCGGGGTTTTTCGGGCCTATCCTTCCGTTTGGAGCACCCCCTTTGATGCCTTTGTCCACCTTCGCCACGGTAAAAGCAAAATTCCTTGGATATAAAGGGAGAACCCCTCCCTTCCCTAGCAGGAGTGGCATAAAAGGCCCCCACTTTCATGGGCTCCTCTGGGGGTTTTTATTTGGGGAAACCCTGGCCGGGAGGGGTGACTATTGGGGTGAAACCACCGAGGTTTTTTTGCCCCTTTTCCCCCCCACCCTCCCCTCCCCTAAAACCCTCTGTCCAGAAACGGGGTAATGCCAAAACCTCATCAAAGCCCAGGGGGAGGGTAAGCCACCAAAAAAAACCTTTACATGGGCACAAACCCTAAACTAAATTGGGCATCTAAGATTGGGGCGTTTTTCCCCCAATCGGGAAAACACCAGGGCCCCAATTCGGAGCAATACTCCTCCACAGTCTTTTTAAAACCCGGCCCCCAAAAGGGGGCAGCTCAAGGGCCCACCCACAGCTTCCCCATCCGGGTCATCAAAAAGTACCCCTAAGGCGGGAAAAAAACCTGTCCCCAGAAACAGTTCTGGCGAAACAAGGGGTAACGAAAATTCCCAAACCGGGGGGGAAACCCAATTTGGGACATAACAAAATTTCCCCCCTTTGCCCCATTCCCCCCAGGGACGTGGGCCCGGAAACCCAAAAAACAGGCCAAACATCCCCTCTAAATGGGCCCCAAAGGCCCTCCTGTTTTCCCGAGAAAACCCGTCAGGCAAAAGGATTTGGGGTCCCCAGGAGGGGAAGGAAATGCAGGATACCGACTTGGGTAATTCCTGCTGATTATACCCTTTAGCGCCAGATCCTTTACTAAGCTGGTTTAGCCCCCTGCATCTGCTCTACCATGAGCTTTTCAGGGTCCATAGTGAGGGTAGAGCAGTAACAGTTTTTGCCTGTGAAAATGTCACGTCAAGGGGGGTACAGTGAGCCCTAACTGGAATCCAGCACACTGTCCCTGCCTGCTTGACGTGCTGCCCTAGGCGGCAGACGGCAACTGGGCGATAGTCCCTGCGCTGCTAGAGTGCGGGGCCATCAGGAGGAGTAATAGTCAGACAGTCCGGGGTCAATACCAAATCAGAACGCCAAGCCCAAACAGAACCAGAGTGGATAAACGTAAACAACCGAGGTCAAAAAAAAAACACGAACGGGTGCGAGGTACAAAAACGAGAGCAAGACAGTGTCAGGAAACAAGCGATGGTCAGGGTACACGGAAGAGCAAACAAAAAGCTATAAGCACAAGCAACAAGCATCCATGAAATTTCACAGGCGCTGCACACAGCTAGCAAGGGATTTAAATGCGTTTCCCAAGGATACCTCAACCTTAGCTGATTGTTGCGGCCTCCGGGTCCTCCCATTGGCCTGGGTGCGACACACCCCCAGACGGAGTGGCTGGGCCTCTGTCACTCACAGAGCTCCCAGCAGGCTGTCTATCAGGGTGGGGTCGCTGATCAGCTGCTGCAGAACATTGCTTCCTGCAAACCGAGCGCTGTCCAGCCCTGACAGCCACATACCAGTTAATTTTTGGCTGCTCATTTCTTTTGCGCAATTTATCTCCAAGGGTTAATTAAGCGTGTTTCTGCTTTTGTATTCAGTATAATAAAGCATGTTTTTTCAACGCAAGTAAAGAAATTTTTCCTGGTGATTCCTATAGCATAATTTATATCCGAAGTTTAATTAAGCGTGTTCTGCTTTTTTAGTCAGTAAAATACATGGCGTTTTAAGACGCCACATACCAGTTGATTTTTGGCTCTCATTTCTTTTGCGCAATTTATATCCAAGGGTTAATTAAGCGTGTTTGTGCTATTTGTATCATTAAAATAAAAGGTGTTTTCAACACAAGAAAGGAAATTTTTCCTTTAGCATAATTTATATCCAAAGGTTCATTAAGCGTTGTTTCTGCTTTTTTTAAGTCAGTAAAATACAAGGCGTTTTTAACGCCCACATACCGTTAATTTTTTGGCTGCTCATTTTATTTTGCGCAGTTTTATACAAGGGTTACCCAAGCCTTTTAGTGGGTTAATTTGTGATCAAATACAGGGTTGTATTTAGCATATAAGATATCTTACTAAACAGAGGTCTGTATATTTTTTAACAAACATATGTCAACAGCGGTGGCATCTCTTCACAGCGATTGGCAGTGGCACAAACATTACTGAGTAGGCACAGGTTGCAGTACAGTAAGGGGACTCGCAGCAGGGGTCACTCGTGAGGGCCGAAAAAAAAAAAAAAATTCGGGTGTCATCTAGCGGCCGAGTGTTTACCAGCACCCAAGGGATCTTGATTGGTTTGGCACCTAGGTCATGCCACTTCCTCCCAGATGACATTCACAAAGAAAAAAACCCCCCCCAAAGGGGCCCAAGAGTCGATAGAATGTCAGACACAACCATATTGGCAGGACCCGGGAGCGTCACGGCCCTTACCTTCCCACAACCCACCTCTGTCCCCATCCGGTTCCCCTTTAGCCAGAGATCTACTATATGGTCTGGGCTCAGTGCACATACAGCTAGGATGAACAATTTGAGGAGGACAGTCATACTACTTGGCAGCAAAGAAATGGGGCCGATATCCCCTGCCTCTTGCAGTAGGCGGCAAAGTATAAAGTATAAATGTGGAGAGTGGCATGGGAGGTCATGTTAGTGAGGGGTCAGCTCTGCATACATGACCGGTTGAGCGAGGACATGCAGTGAAGATAAAACAATAATCGATGATGAAGTAGCCGACCGCACTTGGAGCCGGGTTAAGCAAGGCTTCATAATCGTCGGAGAAAGAGGGTGTCAGCTTGCGCGTCAGGCAGCGGCGCAGCCAGCAAGTGGGTAGTGTGTCCGTGAGTCAGCAGGGTAGCAGCAGTGTGAGGTCGGGAGCCAAACGGCCACGGGTTAGAAAACCCGCTTCGCAGGTCCAAGATAGTAGCGGCACAGGGGCTCAGCGAGGCAGCGGCGGTAGAAGATACTCTAAGAGTGGAGCGTTGGTGGTAAAATCAGTCTACTCGGCGGTGTGGCTATCTTTGCTAAGACAACTGGATGACCAAATAAGGGTTATATGTAAATCATGGTGGGCAGAAAGTGAAAGCATGCCAGGAGCTAACGTTGCACACGGCCCTGCGTCAACACAGCAGCGTCACCATCCGGTGGCCTGGGAGAAACGTGGCTCAGATGTGGTGGTCCATCCACCTCGCAGCAACAGCATCAGCACGCCCAGTGGCACGCATGCCCATGCAGCCAGTCAAGGCTGCACCACCTCTGCAGAAGGGAGCTGTTTCCTCTTTGCCAACATCTCCCACTCCAGATCTAAGCACTCTGCACCTCCATTTAGAAGATCCCTGGACTACTTGGTGCAGCCTAACTGATGTTGGCCGCAATATGCCGAGTTTGCAGTGGAGAGCCGTCTGCCCGCCGTATGTGGCATCAGAGTGGGGTTTCAGTGCAGCATCGTTTACGCCCCCAAGGAGAACTCCACCTTGTCCACCGTAAAATGAGGACCGACTGACCATTGTCCAGATGAATCAGCGTAGGATCGGCGAGATTTCACGCACCAATACCTTAGGCTCAGATTAACATCATACTCATGACGCCTCACCAAAACTTTGATAAATGAGTCTGGTTCAAACCACCTGCCTCAACCACTATTCTGATGCCGCAACACTCCTGATTGCCACCCATCTGCTGCCAGTTTCTCCATCAGCCTACCAACATCTTTTACCAGGGACAGGTATTCGCCAACCCATACTCCACACTCTGTCTTTGTGCCACTCTTAGACCTCATCTGCTGCAGCTATTGCTGGTGCCGTGACCTCCGCACTGTGCATTGTGCCATCCTACCTCATGCTGCTGCTGTTGCTGTGCCTTGCCCTCCACACCTGTCATTGTGCCACTCGCTGATCTCATGCTGCTGCTGATGCTGCTAGCCGTCACCTACTCACCCTGTCATTGTGCCACTCTCTGACCTATGCTGTTGCTCCTGCCGACTCCTCCACACTCGGTCACTGGTGCCTCTCTGTGGCCTCAATCCATGTTTTTGCCACCTCCAGAATTGTCATTGTCCACTGTCTGACCCAGCTGCTGCTGTGGCTGCTGCCGTGACCTACACACTGTGTCAATGTGCCCACTCTCTGACCTCATGCCTGCTGCTGTTGCACCGTTCCGTCACCTCCACACTCTGTCATGTGCCACTCTGAGGCCTACTCCTGTTGGTGCACCGTCCAATATGTCATTGTGCCACTCTCTGACCTCGATGCTGCTGCTGCTGTTATGTCGTTCATCTCCACACTGTTTCATTGTGCCACTTTGTGGCTGCTGATGTTGCGGCCACCTCCAGAATTGTCATTGTGCACACTCTCGCCAATAGGCTGTTGCTGCTGCCGTGGACCTCCACACTCTGCATTGGGGCCACTCTGTGGCCTACTCCTGCTTTTGCCACCTCCGAATTTGTCATTGTGCCACTCTCTTACATCATTGCTGCTGCTGCTGTTGAGGATTACATCTCCACACTGTTGTCTTGTGCCACTTTAGTGGCTCCTGTTGTTGCTGCACTCCAGAATTTTGTCATTGTGCCACTCTGCTGACCTCATGCTGCGCCGTCACCCTCCACACTCTGTCATTTGTGCCACTCTGTTGCCTACTCCTTGTTTTTTGGCACCTCCAGAATTTGTCAACTGGTGCCACTCTCTGACCTCAGGCTGCTGCCGTTCCACCCTCCACACTCTGTCATTGTGCACTCTGTGCCTACTCCTGTTTTTGCCACCTCCAGAATTTGTCATTGTGCCACTCTCTGACCACATGCTGCTGCGCTGTTGATGACGTCATCCCACACTGCGTCATTGTGACTATTACTTCAATTCATCTTGAAGTACTCTGACTAAACGGATTTGTCGAAAATTTGGCGAAGACGCGAAAACCGAATTTTTGAGAAATTCGCCCATCCTCTAATTACATCAAACTCATGAATAATATATATAACAATCACATGTGTCCATTGTACAGATAAATAGTGTCCAAATCAAATGTTCCAAAAACTCATGTTGAAAACATGTGATATCATGTAAAACATTCCTGTGAATAATAAAAGAAAGTAATCACATACATTATGCTGTTTACTCACTGGATAACCCAGATGAGTGGCGCGAAGCTCCAGCATCTTTCAAACAGTACTTTGCATGCGCGACTTCCAGGAGCGGCGCACGCGCAGACGCGCCCAGACTCCGACATACTGACAGAGACGGGAACACCACCGCGCATGCGTCAGTCCCCGCGCCGCATTGAAAAATACATATTATAAGAAAGAGAAAATCATCTCAAAGTGAATAATGTTATATAACATCAGGTAAGTAATATTAATATGCAGCAAGCTCAAAGGATAATAGCCATATCCATACACGGTCATTTTTGGAGTATATATTAAGGCCCCAATGAAGATGTTATGCCACACACCTACAGGCACAATATGACCAAGGCATGTGACCATGGCCACACATGTCCCCAAGGAGGGCAAAAAACAAGTCACACCGCATAAGACAATTAGACATGTAAAATGCCATGGGCCAAAACCACAGTTGGGGGGCACAATTGCAAAAGCCCAGCGTTTAAAAACTCCGCTAGACGCCCTAAAATAGGAGCCCATAAGCAAGCAATATATACAACAAAATATACCAAAGAATAGAGTGTCTTTTACATTCAAATAAAAAAAAAAACATTTTTAGGACACCTAGGAATCCCTCCATAGCAACCGAAATCACCCGTAAAGTGTCCGGGGTAATCCCAATATTGAAAAAATCCTTCATATCTAATAATCTAAAAGAAATGATAAAATATAAGAAACAGACCATAAAAACATAACAAGGCACTGTCAGTGCTACTTAACTCTAAAGGAATAATCAGGGCAGAGACGTCAGGACATCCTATCACGACATCATTTTGGGATCATTTTGTTTGAAATCCAAATTCATACCTTTGGGAAACAATGTATCTAATTTATGCATCCATTGTAATTCTTTCCGTTTTACACACAAAACCCTATCCCCTCCACGTTTATTTAGAGGAACATGGTCAATAATCATGAACCTCAAAGCCTCCACCTTATGTTTAACTTCCACAAAATGCTTTGGGACTGGAAGATCAATCTTCCCAGCTACATTATGGGTTGAGTTAATGTAATTAATGCGTATTCAGCAACTCAGAGTAGTGTTGAGCAATTTTTATCGACAAAAGTTGAAATCGCAAGGATTTTAAGGTGATCGAAATTCCTGATCATGCGATATAATTAAGGTTAAAATCTGTGCATCATCTATTAAGATCGCGCCTTTTCGGCGCTTCTAGTAAATTTTTGCGGCCATGCAAATGAGATTACAGAAAAGAGCAGGGTGAGATGTTGTGCGACTCATGACTGGATGTTATTGGTTGCGATTGGCTGGAAAAATCACAATGACCTCGTTTTGTACATAGAACAGCGTTTCAGTTTTCAGCCTCAGTGTCTCTCAGCGTCTCAATATTGATATGGAACCTGCGCTCTGACCTGTGGCCAAACAGCTCAGCGGAAATTAGTCTAATTCTGCACAGAGAAACCTCTACTATTAGCTGTGATCCTTCCATTTAGTTATATTAGAGATTTGAACATTTTATGAGTTTAGCTAAGAATTAAAGCAGCATCTACCGCTGTAAATTCACGGCGTGGGAGCGGGGGGGCCCCCGCGGCGAACACAGTCAAGCTCTATCTATAAAAACACTGGATAAAAGTTCACCAAGACTTATGTAGACATTGTAGTGGAATATCTTTATTATTAACAGTTTGCTATTGAAATATTTCCTGATATTGGCACCTAACCTTATATTGGAGAACACATCCATTTCTAGTAACTGCAGGTCTATTTTTAGTGCAAAACGCCACTTTTATTATCAGTATACATTTCAGATAGGTGTTCAATTACCCATTAACAACCTGTACTGGTTGATATAATCCCACCTTGCACTTAAATTACAAACCAGCAATCTTGTAGTCAGCACAGTGGTTGTTTGTTGCCAAAAATACCGTGTATCGAAAAACATCACATTACTTTTTTTGCTTTTGCTGCACCCAGCACATGTTCATTGAAGCAGCATCAACTAAATCTTAAACTGCAAATCTATATTCACCACAGTGAATGTGAAAGGAGTGCAAAAAAATACCGGTTATTATATCAAAACATAACATTTACGTGTTTTTGACTTTGCGCACCCACACTGTTCATTGACCATCATCTACGTAATCTTAAAACAGCAATTCTATATTCACCACAGGTGAATTGAAAGGTGCAATAAAATACCGGTTTATTATATTCAAAGACATAACAGTTACGCGTTTTTTAGACTTTTGCGCACCCCAGCACTGTTCATTGACCAGCATCTACGAAATCTTAAAAGCAAATTCTATAATCACCACAGGTGAATTGAAGGTGCCAAAAAATACCGTTTATTATACCAAAACAAAACAGATACGTTGTTTTTTTGGACTTTTGCCCAGTCCAGATTTGTTGATAGACACCTTGCAGTTAAATTAGAAATCCCAGCAATTTTGTTGTTTATTAGAGTGATTTGAGAATACTGTGATTTGCCACATCTTTTAAATAATAGACTTTCCAAAACTATTCCATACCTTCTCAAATTTTATATTACCTGACCGGAGCGAAAATCAGGTGGTAAGCGAGCAACAGAGGGGTTTTGCACATGGAGGATAGAGGACAGAAAGGTGCCTCCTTCCATGCTTGCTACAACACGCATGCCAGCGGATCTCAGTTGCAGGACAGTCAGGCCTGTCATCGCTGTCAGGCCCTGTTAATCTAAGTAACGAAATCATCACCAATCTGTCCTTCGTGGTTGATTGCAACCTGCATCTAGCAGTCTTACCTCCTCGTCCTCGCGTGACGGCCAAAATGTTCGTCTTCAGCATCTTCGCATCCGTCCAACATGAACCCACCCAAATTGTCAACTCGTGTACCCACCACTCTGTGGATAATCCATTGTCTGTAAGACCTCTTTGATGACAAAATGGGGTTGGGGTCAAAGGCATTTAAAAGATCAAGAGGATGATTTGGACTGCTCTGACCCCCATAGTACTGATCGCCACTCAGAGGAGGTGAAGGAACCGGGTCAATCGCAAAAATCCCGGGCAGAGGGGTGGGGGGGGGGGGGGGCGTGGGGGTGTCGGCAACGCCTTGCAGGCCCCTTGCTTGTAAGCCCGCAGCTCTGGATGCAGAAGAGTCAGGACGACCTAGTCTCCTGTGTTTGATGATGATATGATGACGACATGCGATCCATCCTGGTCTTTTCCGACAGAATTTGCGCGAGCGCTTCATCATGGACAGGAGAAAGACGATGGGGGTAGTGTCCCATTACGGGTCCCGTCCACAAAAAGGGAGAGGCGTCAGCAGAAGTCCCTGATATGATTTCGCCAGCCACGGCAGCGCAACACCCCGCTCCTCGCTTAATCGCCGTCAAAAAGGTCCAGGACCCTCAACCTGGGCCTTCGTTTGAGCAAGCCTCTGATTCACCCAGCGATGTCATATGCGCCTTTGCCTGTAAACGCATAAGTAGAGGCGAGAACCTTAAGTGGTTAACCACCACCAACATGTCTAGTCACATGCAGCGAATGCATGAGTTGAAATGGAGGGAACACTTGGCCAAAAAAGGCCAGACCGACGCAGGCCTCCAACCACTGTCTACGCCCTCTTCTCCCCTCCTCCTCCTCCGCCACCTACCAGCGCTCCTCCCTGCCCCATGGTCCTGCTCAGGAGTACCAGTGAACAGGATCAGTCCTCCGCTCAGCCTCCACCGCCTCTCCGAGAGTACCGACCGCACCACCAGAGACCCATGCCTACCCCCTTCTCCTTGCCGCCATTTGACCGACCTGCACGCCGTACAGCGCCATCTTGAGCACCAGCCTGTCTGTCTCCGGGTTTTGGGAGCAGTAAGAAACACTTTAACCCAAGCCCATCCCAAAAAGCCAAAAGCCGAATGTTCGGCATTGCATCTTTGTTGTCCTAGGAAATGTTGCCTTTCCGTCTGGTGTACAAGATGGAGGTTCCGCCACGTCATGGCCCTCGCTTGCCCCCAATACCAAGATGCCGAGCAGGCATTTCTTTTGCCAGAAAAGCGCTCCTGCCCTGGCCAGCCACGTGTCATCTAAAATTTCAACGCGTTGTCTGCATCTGTTCCGTGAAAAGTTCCTCTCACCACCGACACATGGACTAGTGAACACGGCCAAGGCCGCTATATCTCTGTGAGCAGCTCACTGGGTGACTGGGTGGATGTCTCTGGGGGAGACGGGCCTCTCATGCTCGGTCGCACGCTCTTCAAACCGCAGGAATGTGCAGGGCTCTTTCCCCCCAAGGTCCTCTGGTGCATGCACGTGCCCATAGACACCAGGCGTGTTTTGAAATAAATCTGCCTTGGAGACCGTCCCCACACAGGTCAGAGCTGTGGCCGGCTCTAAGCAACGAGACAGGAAAAAGGGCGCTGTCTGGTGACAAAACCTGTGGCCAGGCAAGGTGTTTTGGCGATAACGGCGAAAACTGCGTGGCCGCCCTAAGATCGGTAGGCTGGAGCACATCCCTTCCTGGCGACATGTCATGAACCTTGTCGTCCAGAAATTCTAAAGAGCTTACCCGAGTCCAAGGACTGCTGCTGTAAGAAGGCTCGAGTCGTGAGTTCGCACTTCGCCGTTCGCACCCTGCTTCGATCCCGCCTTGCTGCTTGCAGCTCAGCTCGGCCTATTCCCGCCAACCGTCTCATTGTTGACGTGGCAACACGCTGGAATTCCACCCTCCACATGCTCCAAGCGATTGTGGCAGCAGCGCAATGCCATTTTACGCAGTCACGAAGTGACACATGGCCGACAAGCAGCGGTACGGACCTCGGGTGTTGAACCACCGAGAGTGGAGAGCAGGTGAAAGACTCTGCACCATCCTTTGCCAGTTTTGAAAGAAGCCACCAAAATGGTCATGCGGACAATGCCCAGTGTCAGTCATGAGCATTGTGTTGACTTAGTTCTGGAACGATCGTGGACACTCGAAACAACAGGTCCCCGCCATGCGAAGGAGGAGGATGACGGACACAGATGCGGACACGAGCCTTTCTCGCCGGTCCAAATCACAAGGCCTGACAGTTTCACAATTTCATCGGTCTTCATTTAGGTCAGTGGTTCGGGTCCAGCGCTAGGCAAGGTGGCGCATCCAGACTCTCAGGGTAGCATCATCTGAGGCCAATCAGGGCCTTTTGAATGCCTTGGCCGGAGCAGCGGAGGAGAGAGGAGCAGAGGAGTATCCCTAGACACCTGATGTTTAACCGCGTCCCTGCCTTGGAAAAGTTGGCGCGAATTGAGGCGAGGAGAAAGAGGAGGAAGATCAGTTTGCTAGTGCCCCTCGACCCAGAGGCTTGGGAAATCAAGGCTCCATCTCTCACATGAGTGACTATTGATGCTCCATTTTCCTCCAACATGATCCTCGCATTAAGGCCATCAAGATGAAACAACATTACGTTGCCACCCTCCTGGATCCCCTGTACAAAAAAAATCAGCACTTTTAACTCCACCACCCAACTTTATTAGAGGAGTAAAATGGCAGGGAAATGGAGAACTGCTGATTGATCACTGAACATCTGTTGCGTCTGCTTCACGTCCCCAAATGTCACGTTGGAACAACATCAGGTCGACGTACAGCAGAAGAGGTGCCAAGTAGGCGTAGCGGCAGCAGACAGGCAAGGTGTCAGAAGCCTAATGGTGACCTCTGGCAATCTTTTGTTTCCACCCACCAACGCATGCTATGCAGGGCACACATCCAACACTCAGAGATCAGCTTAAGATCAATGGTGCACGACAATCTGCGTCACAACACAATGTTTTTGCATGTTTTCCGGACCCAATAGACTTCTGTGGGTATCCAAAATGGACAATGGCCCGACTGCTCGTCACCCATAGAAGGTGTTGTCCTGCCCATCACCAGGCCTCATATCTGAGGCGACCTTCAGCACAGCTGGAAGAGTCATTACAGACAAACGCATCCGCTTTCCACAGATAATGTGGATCGTTTGACTTTCATCCAAGATGAATCAGGCATGGATCTCTGATGATGTTTGTGCCCCCAATTGCCGATGTCACCATAGTTTGCCATCTCTTCACCTTCCTTTTCAAACATGAAAGGTCCTCTGAAAACTTTTTTATAAAAAATGATCATTTCATACTGCAATTTTTTATTCTCTTTTTCCAACATTCATTTTGGCTGGTTTTTCTGTGAGGAGACTGGTAAAAGACAGCACGGATTTCAAGTACAACACCGTCTTCCAATAACCTCACTTAATCTTAAGAAGTTTTCCGCAATTGTCAAAGAGGATTAAGGTCATTTTTGCAGAGAAAACACAAAAAACCAGGTCCCAGAGGAACAAAAAGTACTTCATAAGTGCATTTCTCCCTCACAATTTTAAAGTGCTGAGAGTCATATTTATAATTTTTAAGGGTCATTGTAGCTGTGAGATACAGCTATACTTATGGTCCTTTGGAACAGAAATGTGGCTTTCTAAGTGGCATTACTCTCCTCACAAATTGTTTAATAGTGTTCTGAGAATCCATATTTATAATTTTTGTGTTCAAGATAGCTGTGAGATAACAGCAAAATCATGGTCCTTTGGAACGAGAAATGTGGCTATCTAGTGGCATTTCTCCCTCACATTATAACAGTGGCTGAGAAGTCATGTTTATAATTTTTTGGGTCCATGCCAGCATTGAAATGCAGCATACTTACAGTCCTATTATAAAAAAATGTTGTTCTAACAGACATTTTTCTTCACAATTGACCAAAGTGGCTCAAGGGGTAATGCTGTGAATTTGGGGCATTTTTGCTGTGACATGCAATGCAATACACAGTCCTATTCTAAAAAAATGTTGTTTTCCTAACAGACATTTGTTCTTCACGAATTGACCAAAGTGGCTCAAGGTTCATGCTTGAATTTGGGGTGCTTTTGCTGTGACATGCAGCTATCAAAATACGAGTCCAAGTACTACAAAATGTTGTTGTTTTCTAACGTGACCATTTGTTCTTCACAATTTCACGTGTGGCGTAAGGTGATGGGCTGTCAGAACAGGCATAGGTAGGACACTGTTAAATGGTCACAATTGCAAAATGACTTGTTTTTTACAAGATCTTTAACATAGCTATCAATCCCCTGTATTAGAACTCCCCATTTTAATACACTGAAAAAAAGAAACAAAGACAATGGTGGGATTCCAACCTAATTTAAAAATGTGTTATTTCTAGAATTAAAGTACTAAAAAACATGCATGTACAAAATAGCTGGATAAAAAAATTCTCTGAATTGTACAAGGGAGGTACAGGAAAACTGCCCAATGTAGTTATTCAAGAGGACATGGAGTATGGAGCACGTACAGAGAACAAAGTAACAGAGACCATTTCCTCCATGCACGTTGAGTAAAATAGAAAAAGAATGCAAGAAAAATGGGCCCCCCAAAAAAAAAAAAAACCTTGGTGTAACATGAGCGTTTAACCACAGTATTTCCAAGTGAAGGCTCAATTGTTCCGCACTCCTAACGGAGGGGCAAGGCGCTACCCAGGTATTGGTACTGCGTGTACAGAGGGAAGGCCTGGAGTTCTCACACATTCCGCGTCGCACTCTGCTTCATCACGACAGTTTTCGTTGCCGGCTCATCATGGCAATTTAACCTGCTGTTAATAGATGAACGGGACGCCAGCCTGGGCTTTCACCCGCACCCACATGTAACTCCGCCCGGTCTGCTGTGGCCCCAGTACAGGGTATAGTCATGTCCAGTTCAACTAAAATGTTGGTTGAAGAAACTTCCTTTTTCCGCACTTTTTAAATGTGGGGGTCATGCAGTTTGGTGCTCATGCTGGTGCCCGGGACAGGTATAGTCAATGTCCAGTGAAACTAAAATTGTGTGTTGAAAGACTCCTTTTTCCGACACATTTTAAATGGGGGGTCATGCAGGTTTGGGGCTCATGCTGTGGCCCATGACAGGTATAAGTTCAATGTCCAGTGAAACTAAAATGGTGGTTGAAAGACTCCTTTTTCCGGACACTTTTTAAATGTGGGGGTCATGCAGGTTTGGGGCTCATTGCTGTGGCCCAGGACAGGTATATCAATGTCCAGATTCAACTAAAATGGAGGTTGAAAGACTCCTTCTTTCCGGCACTTTTTTTAAATTGTGGGGGTTCATGCAGGTTTGGGGCTCATGCTGTGGCCCAGACAGTTCTAGTCAATGTCCAGTAAACTAAAATGGTGGTTGAAAGACTCCTTTTTCCGGCACTTTTTAAATGTGGGGGTCATGCAGGTTGTTTATTTGGGGCTCATGCTGTGGCCCAGGACAGGTTAAGTCAATGTCCAGTGAAAATAAAATGGTGGTGAAAGACACCTTTTTCGGCACTTTTTAATGTGGGGTTCATGCAGGTTTTGGGTCTCAATGCTGTGGCCCAGACAGAGTATAGTCATTGTCCAGTGAAACTAAAATGGTGTTTGAAAGACTCCTTTTTCCGGCACTTTTTAAATGTGGGGGTCATGCAGGTTTGGGGCTCATGCTGTGGCCCAGGACATCTATAGTCCAAGACAAGTTAAACAAAAAAGGAGGTTGAAAGACTCCTTTTTCCGGCACTTTTTAAATGTGGGGGTCATGCAGGTGTGGGGCTCTATGCTGTGGCCAGGACAGGTATAGACAATGTCCAGTGAAACAAAATGGTGGTTGAAAGACTCCTTTTTTCCGGTCAATTTTAAATTGGGGGTCATGCAGGTTTGGGCGACATGCTTATTGGGGGGTTTTTTGGCCCAGGGACAGGTTATAGTCAATGTTCCAGTGAAAACTAAAATGGTCGTTGAAAGACTCCTTTTTCCGGCACTTTTAAATGTGGGGGTCATGCAGGTTTGGGCCATGCTGTGGCCCAGGACAAGTATAGTCAATGGTCCAGTGAAACTAAAATGGTGGTTGAAAGACTCCCTATTTTCGGCAACTTTTTAAATGTGAGGTGTCATGCCAGGTTTCGGGCTCATTCAGTGGCTCCATGACAGGTAAATAGTCAATTGTCCCGTGAAACTAAAATGGTTTGAAAGACTCCTTTTTCCGGCACTTTTTAATGGTGGGGGTCATGCAGGTTGGGGACTCATGTTTGTGGCCCAGGACAGGTAATAGTCAATGTCCAGTGAAACTAAAATTGGAGGTTGAAAGACTCCTTTTTTCGCACTTTTTAAATATCGGGGTCATGCAGGGTTTGTGGGCTCTGCTGTGGCCCCAGGACAGGTATAGTCAATGTCCAGTGAAAACTAAAATGGTGTTGAAAGACTCCTTTTTCCGCACTTTTAAATGTGGGGTCATGCAAGTTTGGGGCTCATCCTGTTGCCCCGGACAGGTATAGTCAATTTCAAGTGAAACTAAAATGTTGGTTGAAAGACTCCTTTTTCGGCACTTTTTAATGTGGGGTCATGCAGTTTGGGCTCATGCTGTGGCCCAGACAGGTATAGCCAATGACCAGTGAAACTATAATGGTGGTTGAAAGACTCCTTTTTCCGGCACTTGTTAAATGTGGGGGTCATGCGGGTTGGGGGGTGATGCTGTGGCCCATACAGGTATAGTCAATTGATACAGTTTAACAAAATGGTGGTGTGAAAGACTCCTTTTTCCGGCACTTTTTAAATGTTGTGGGTCATGCAGGTTTGGGGCTCATGCTGTGAGCCCAGGACAGGTATAGTTCAATGTCAGTTCAACTAAAATGGTGGTTGGAAAGACTCCTTTTTGGCGGGCACTTTATTTAAATGTGGGGGTCATGCAGGTTTTGGGCTCAATGCTGCGTTCCAGGACAGGGATATTCAATGTCCAGTTCAAGTAACATATGGTTCCAATCATACTGCCTGTGGCGACTTTTTAATTTGTGGTTGATGCATGTTTAAGCGGGTCAGCTGAGGTACAAACTGGGATAGTAAATGGTCTGTGACTTTTTTCTGTGACATTTATACCTAAGTTGTGTTTGCCTAGATGTAGCACGTACATTTGACTGTTTGGATGTTAATTTCAGCTTCTCCAGCCTTGTTTGGGTGTAATAATTAAGGTGTTGTTGCTCTCCCATAGACTTTAATGGTCATCGCGCATAATCGATGCCACTATCGAAAAACCTTATCGATAGCGGCCGACTATCGACTATCGATCGATCTCCATAGCCAACGCAATCGCTCAACACTACTCATGAGACATTTTACCCACATATAATGTCCCACATGGACAGATGAGTACATACACTACAAAACGACTACGACACGTTAAAAAGTGATTAATTTTATAAGATTTTTTGGTTTGGGGATGTATAAACGTGTTACTCGTGTTACTCATGTTTTTACAGCAAGAACAATGAAGACAAGGGAAACGTCCTAGTTTTTGTGATCTCAAGAACGTTTGTTCATTACCAGATTCCTTCTTTATATCCGCTGAAACCAAGATATCTTTTAAATTTTCGTTCCTCCTATAAACCATTCTAGGGAGAACAGAAAATTCCGGTATATTGATAAAGTTTGCTTTTAATAGTTGCCATTCATTTTTAATAATGATTTTAATTTGTTTAGAAACCTGTGAAAAAGTAGATACAAAAGTTATACAATGAGTTGTCAAGTCATGTTCTTTAACTTGCAATAGAGAAGATCTATCAAGAATATCTACCTTACGACATTGAGAGAAAATAATCCTTTCTGGATATCCACGTTTCCTTAATTTCAAAGACATTTCATTTAGTCTATTCTCCAAAATTACAGGGTCATCAACGATTCTTTTTACTCTAAAAAATTGACTAAAAGGCAATGATTCAACCATGGGTCTGGTTTATGGCAATTTAAGTAAGTTAGAAAGAGTGGCTATAGATTTGTTGTCAAATAATAAAACACTGACTCTGAAACCTTCAGATAAGAGTGGGGCCTTAGTGTTAATGGACACCACCATGTACATTAATTACATTTTGTGTCAATTAAATGATAATCAGGTTTATGCCTCCCTTATAGGTGATCCTACTTCTAAATTACTAGTTAATATTCAAAAATTAGTAGATTCTGTTTATGAGGCACATATTATTGATGAAGATCTGAAATATTTCCCTGTGGAAAAATCACCAACTATTCCTTTATTTTATGGTCTCCCTAAGATACATACATATTTAACCAACCTGCCAGCCAGACCCATTGTTTAAGGGAAGGGTTCTATTTTTTGCCCCATTGCCATTTTTACTGGACAAAATATTGAGGAATTATGCGGTTACTGCCAAATCATATATTAGGGATACCACAGATTTTCTGAATAACATCCATGAGGTAGAAATTGGTGAATCTGACTTCTTAGTGTCTTTTGACGTTTCTAATTTATATACCTCAGTCATCAGAGAAAAATTTTTTGGACACTTTAGATTATTTTAAAGAACTTATAGACTTCTTGCTTAGTCTTTTAGAATTCATTTTGAGGGAGAATTATTTTTCATTTCAGGAAAAGTTTTTTTATACAACTAAGAGGTACTGAAATGGGATCAAATGTGGCGCCAACTTATGCCAATATGTTTATGGCCGCACTAGAAGAGGAACTCATCTATGTATCCCACCATCAGAATAATATTCGGAGATGGTGGAGATACATAGATGATGTTTTTGTTATTTGTAAGGGCTCTTGTAATGAACTGGAATAATTTTTAGATTTTTTTAACAATATGGATCCAGATATCAAATTCACCATGGTATCTTCACTTACAAATGTTCAATTTTTGGACACTATGGTTTGGAGAAGTGGTGACAAATTGGTGACAGATCTGTTTGTCAAAGAGACTGATAGGAATAATTTGTTACATTTTGACAGCTTTCATCCCCGACCCATGGTTGAATCATTGCCTTTTAGTCAAATTTTTAGAGTAAAAAGAATCGTTGATGACCCTGTAATTTTGGAGAATAGATTAAATGAAATGTGGATATCCAGAAAGGATTATTTTCTCTCAATGTCGTAAGGTAGATATTCTTGATAGATCTTCTCTATTGCAAGTTAAAGAACATGACTTAACAACTGCTCGTATAACTTTTGTATCTACTTTTTCACAGGTTTCTAAACAAATTAAAAACATTATTAAAAATGAATGGCATCTATTAAAAGCAAACTTTATAAACATACCGGAATTTTCTGTTCCCCCTAGAATGGCTTATAGGAGGAACAAAAATTTAAAAGATATTTTGGTCTCAGCAGATATAAAGAAAGAATTTGGTAATAAACAAACGTTCTTGAGATCAGAAAAACTAGGGTGTTTCCCTTGTCTTCATTGTTCTTGCTGTAAAAACATGAGTAACACGAGTAACACATTTATACACCTCCAAACCAAAAAATCTTATAAAAGTAATCACTTTTTTATGTCTCGTAGTCGTTTTGTAGTGTATGTACTCATCTGTCCATGTGGGACATTATATGTGGGAGAAACGTCTCAGGAATGCAGAATACGCATTAATAAACATAAATCAATCATATGTACTGGGAAGATTGATCTTCCAGTCCCTAAGCATTTTGTGGAAGTTAAACATAAGTTGGAGGATTCGAGGTTCATGATTATTGACAATGTTCCTCTAAATAAACGTGGAGGGGATAGGGTTTTGCCTTTAAAACGGAAAGAATTACAATGATTCATAAATCAGATACATTGTTTCCCAAAGGTATGAATTTGGATTTCAAAATTTATCCCCAAGTGTGTCGTTGATAGGATTGTCCTGAGTCTCTGGCCCGATTATTCCTTTCAGAGTTAGGTAGCACAGACAGTGCCAGTTATTGTTTTTATGGTCTGTTATTATATATTAATTATTTTCTTTTTCTTTTTTAGATATGAAGATTTTTTCAATTTGGGATTACCACTGGACACTTTTTCGGGCGGTATCGGTTGCTCTAGAGGGATCCCCTAGGTTTTAAAAACTTTTTTTATATGAATGTACAAGCATCTATTTTTGGTATATGTTTGTTTCTATGTATTTCTTGCTCATGGCTCTATTTTAGGGGTCTAGAGAGTTTTTAAAGCGCTGGCATTTTGCAATTGTGCCCCCAACTGTGGTTTTGGCCCATGGCATTTTACATGTCTAATTGTCTTATGCGGTGTGACTTGTTTTTTGCCCTCCTTGGGGACATGTGTGGCCATGGTCACATGCCTTGGTCATATTGTGCCTGTAGGTGGTGGCATAACATCTTCATTGGGGCTTTAATATATACTCCCACAAATGACCGTGCTATGGATATGGCTATTATCCTTGAGCTTGCTGCATAATAATATACTTACCTGATGTTATACCTAACATTATTCACTTTGAGATGATTTTCTCTTTCTTATAATATGTATTTTTCAATGCGGCGCGGGGACTGACGCATGCGCGGTGGTGTACCCGACTCTGTCAGTATGTTGGTGTTCAGGCGCGTCGCTCCTGGAAGTCGCACATGCACAGTACTGTTTGGGAGATGCCGGAGCTTCGCGACGTTCGTTTGGGTTATCCGGTGAGTAAGCAGCGTAATGTATGTGATTACTTTCTTTTTTTATTCAACATGAGTTTTTGGAACATTTGATTTGGACACTATTTATCTGTACAATGGACACCTGTGATTGTTATATATATTATTCACTGATGCTTTGATTGTCATTTTTCTGGATTATATACTTGATTGTATGTAACTGTATTCACTGTAGAAGTGCACTATTTATACCACTAGATGTCACTGTTTGCTGTGCTTGAGAAAGGTTCTGTTTAGAACCGAAACGTCGCTGCTGTTGGGTCAATACATTTTCTAATTTTTTGAAGTGCTGCCTCTTTCAATTTTTTGATTTTCTTTGTACTAACCTTGATCCAGGTCTTTGGGGCGTGCACTCAAATCTTTTTTTCATACTGTTGCTGCTGATACAATATACTTTTGAATTGTTTGGAGACTCCAGAACTGAACCCAATCAAAAATCTTTGGGGGGAGCTGAAACTCAATGTCGCACAGCGATAGCCCTGAAACCTGAAATATATGGAGAAGATCTGTATGGAGAAGTGGCCCAAAATCCAAGCTGCAGCGTTTGTGAACTTAGTCAAGAACTGCAGGAAACGTCTGACCTCTGTAATTACAAACAAATATGTCTGTACCAAACATTAAGTTCTGTTTTTCTATTATATTAAATATTTATTTCATGCAATCAAATACAAATTAATTATTTAAAAATTATAAAATGTGATTTTCGGGATTTTTTTTTAGCCTCTCTCTTACAGTTGAAGTATTTGGTAGCATTGCTTTTAAACTGTATGACTTGGGTCAAATGTTTTGGATACCTGTCCAAGTTTCTCACAATAGTTGGTAGGAATTTTGGCCCATTCCTCCTGACAGAACTGGTGTAACTAAGCCATGTTTGTAGGTCGCCTTGCTCGCAACTACCTTTTCAGCTTCGCCCATAAATTTTCAATAGGATTGAGATCAGGGCTTTGTGATGGACCCTCCAAAACATTGACTTAGTTATCCTAAAGCTACTTTGTAACCAGTTTGGCAGTATGCTTTGGGTCATTGTCCATTTGGAAGACCCTTTTCCAACCATGCTTTAATTTCCTGGCTGATGTCTTGAGATGTTGCTTCAGTTTTGCCACATAATATTCTTTCCTCATGATGTCATCTATTTTGTGAAGTGCACCACTCCTTCCTACAGCAAAACAACCCCACAACATGATGCTGCCACCTCCGTGTTTCACAGTTCGGATGGTGTCCTTAGGCTTCCAAGCTTCTCCCCTTTTCCTCCAAACATAACGATGGTCATTATGTCTAAATAGTTAAATTTTAGTTTTGTCAGACCACAGGACATGTCTCCAAAAATGTAGGTCTTTGTTCCTGTGTGCATTTGCAAACATTAAACTGGCTTCTTTATGTTTCTTTTAGAGTAATGGCTTCTTCCTGGCAGAGTGGCTTTCAGTCCATGTTGATACAGTACTCGTTTCACTGTGGATAATGACTAGTGTTGATTGAACTGTTCAAGTCGAACTTCTCGATTTTTTAGAACTCGAATCGAACAGAACATTTTACGGTTCGTTCGAGTAAAGTTTGCATTCGACATGTGCGTTCGACACGTCAGTTTTAGTTTCATTTTTAGCTGCTTCCTGCACTTTTGCCGGCCATCCAATCAGTGCAGAGCACAGAGAAGTGTCAAAAACGTCATCGCTGAGGTGTATTGCTGCTAAAATCACATGACCCTGGTATATGTATTTCACTGAACGCCATTTCCAGCTCACTCTCTGTCCTGAACGGACTGCTCTCTGTCTGCTTGCTTGCATGCAGGCACAAGCTTTGTTTCTTAGCGGTTTTAGACAGGAAAAGCTGCTATTTAGATTAGCTAGGTAGTTAGTTAGTGGGGTGTACGGCAAGCTTAGGGAATCATAGATAGCAATAGTTAGGGAGTTTTGTATTGCTGGCTGCATCTTTCCCACACCCAGAAGATGTTATTTGGCGACATTTGTAGGCTCACATAACGTCTAACTCTCATATACATCATATACATATAATTATACTCAGTGCCCAAAAGTTCATTTTTGCAGTGTTGGGGGTTCAGTGATTGTATAACACACCCCCTTCAAATCTCCTATACCAAAAAATATATCAAAACAGTGAGAAATTTCAGCTCACCTATTTGGACGAGGGGTGATTACAAGGAAAGCAAGAGAGTCCAGGGTCAATCTCTCCCATGTAGACGTATGAGGAAAAGAAGGAGGTGCGCGATCCAGCAATTCACATCACTCGTTGTATCTTCTAAATAAAAACTTGTAGTTATTTAATCCATTAAAAAGCCTGGAAAAGGCAACAAATAGTAGAACACAGGTATCACACCGACACGTTTCAGGAACGATTTCCCATATTCATGGTGTGATGAATAAGGGAAATCGATCCTGAAACGCGTCGGTGTTATACCTTTGTTCTACTATTTGTTGCCTTTTCCAGGTTTTTTAAGTGGATTAAATAAACTACAAGTTTTTATTTAGAAGATACAACGAGTGATTGTGAATTGCTGGATCGCGCACCTTCTTCTTTTCCTCATACCAAAAAATATCTTTTAAATAGTGGTTGGTTGGTGAAAATGAGTCTGAGTGGAGAAAAGTTAATATTTGGCAGTTTTGGGAGTTCAGGAATTTTATAAAACCACCATCTTCAAATCTCCTATACAAAGAAATATATTTTAAATAGTGGTTGTGATATGGTAGTCTAAAATATCTCCCTGCTTAGTTTGTGTGGTGTCCAAATTCTAAGTTTGTATGTACATACAATGTCGAAAGAACAAGAGACATTTCCCAAAATGTCAGTGTATCCTTTCTCCTTTATTGCAAGCTTGGCAAACAGTTTTATTAACTTTCAGTAATCTATGCAAAACAGATATATTTTTATTGGTTAATACATTTTAGTCATCTTTGTTAGTAACACCTCTTTTATAATTATTCATGTATTATAACAATTACCTCATTAATAATCATTAATAAGTATCTTTACTGGTCAATACTAAAATCACACCTCTAATTATTCTAAATATTCTTGAACGCTGCTCAGCATGCATGACATAATGATTCTGAAATATCTAAAGGTCAGTGGTTCTACTGCGAATGACAGAAAAGACAAAATTATTCACATACACCACTAACGTCTGTCCTACACATCTAGACTGGCATTGTCCTTGGTCATTTAAAACAAAGCCATTGTTTACAGTTAGACATTGAGATTCTACCAAATCAATACAAGGACAGAAGCTTCATGGAAGAAGCGTGTATCATTAGAAATTGCTAAATTTTTAACCCTGTGTTACAGAACTATAGACTAGAATTTATTAATTTCCATATCGGTTGGTGAAAATTATACTGAGTGGAGAAAAGTTCATTTTTGGGGGTGAAATACCTTTCAAATATGTGTTATGTGTTATTGTCATACAGGTATATATCCAGGAAATAGAGTTCTCTCTTTTGTTAAATCTTACTCAACGCCAAAAAGTGTAATTTTGCCAGATTTTACAATTGGGAAAAAAAGTATTTAGTCAGACACCAGTTGTGCAAGTTCTCCCACTTAAAAAGATGAGAGAGGCCTGTAATTGACATTATAGGTAAATCTCAACTATGATAGACAAAATGAGAAAACAAATCCACAAAATCACATTGTCTGATTTGGAAAGAATTTATTGGCAAATTATGTTGGAAAATATGTATTTGGTCAATAACAAAAGTTCATCTCAATAATTTTTTATATATCCTTTGTTGGCAATGACAAACGTTTTCTGTAAGTCTTCACAAGGTTGTCAAATACTGTTGCTGGTATGTTGGCCCATTCCTCCATGCAGATCTCCTCTAGAGCAGTGATGTTTTGGGGCTGTCGTTGGGCAACACGGACTTTCAACTCCCTCCAAAGGTTTTCTATGGGGTTGAGATCTGGATACTGGCTAAGCCTTGAAATGCTTCTTACAAAGCCACTTCTTCATTGCCCTGATGGTGTGCTTGGGATCATTGTCATGCTGAAAGACCCAGCCTCTTCAATGCCCTTGCTGATGGAAGGAGATTTGCACTCAAAATCTCACAATACATGGCCCCATTTAGTCTTTCATATACATGGATCAATCGTCCTGGTCCCTTTGCAGAGAAACAGCCCCAAAGCATGATGATGCCAGCCCCATGCTTCACAGTAGGTATGGTGTTCTTTGGATGCAACTCAGCATTCTCTCTTTCCCAAACACGGCGAGTTGTGTTTCTACCAAACAGTTCTACTTTGGTTTCGTCTGACCATATGACATTTTCCCAATACACTTCTGGATCATCCAAATGCTCTCTAGCAAACTTCAGACGGGCCCGGACATGTACTGGCTTAAGCAGGGGGACACGTCTGGCACTGCAGGATCTGAGTCCCTGGTGGCTTAATGTGTTACTGATGGTAGCCTTTGTTACGTTGGTCCCAGCTCTCTGCAGGTCATTCTCTAGGTCCCCCCGTGTGGTTCTGGGATTTTTGCTCATCGTTCTTATGATCATTTTGACCCAAGGGGTGAGATCTTGCGTGGAGCAACAGATTGAGGGAGATTATCAGTGGTCTTGTATGTCTTCCATTTTCTAATTATTGCTCCCACAGTCGATTTCTTCATACCAAACTGCTTGCCTATTGCAGATACAGTCTTCCAAGCCTGGTGCAAGGCTACAATTTTGTTCCTGGTGTCCTTCGACAGCTCTTTGGTCTTCACTATATTGGAGTTTGGAGTGTGACTGTTTGAGGTTGTGGCACATGCTAACTGTCAGGAGCCCCATTTCACTTTTTGCACCAGGGCCCAAGAACTTGAACTTCTGCTTGCAAGCTTTTTACATATGATATGTGTGGTGGCATCAAGAACATTCCAACGGGGAACATGGAGGTTCAGCTGGCAGGGGTGTAGTTATAGGGGGTGCAGCGGTAGCAGCCGCTACGGGGCCCTGCATCCTGAGGGGGCCCAAAAGCCCCTTTGACACATAAGAAGACACCGGTATTGGAAATGGCACATGGTAACTGGCAAGGGTGCCAATGGTGAAGTATGGGCAGTACTCCTGTCAGGGTCCCTAATCAAAAAGGGGCCCATTGATATGTTAAAAATAGCAACTAGCAATGGGTGGGGGCCCCATTTGATTTGGCTGTATGGAGCCCTGAAACGGTTAATAGATAACTGATGGCAGCCCTGGTAACGGGGGGCTGCATTACATTTTTAGCAGCAGGGCCCAAGAAATGGAACTTACGATTATGCAGGCTGGACTAAATTAGATGGCAGTACCATTGGTGGCAGCAAGAACATACCAATGAGGAACCTATACAGGTGACAAGGATCTGTAATTGCCATCCAGAAGAGTCAACTGCATATGTAGAACAACTTAGTAAATAAAATTTGCCTCTAAACGTGACAGAAAAAAATTGAGAGGCTAATATACTTAATTCCTATCAGTGGCTAACTGAAAAGATAAGGACAGCTTGCAAGCGTAGCTATAGGAGGTGCAGTGGACTACATTAGATGGCAGTACCATTGGTGGAAGCGAGAACTTGGCAGTGGGGAGCATGGAGGTTTTGGTTCGACAAGATTAGGCAATGGGGAACAGCGAGGTTCCGGTTCGACTAGATTAGGCAATGGGGAACAGCAAGGTTACGGTTCAACAAGATTAGGCAATGGGGAACAGCGAGGTTCCGGTTCGACAAGATTAGGCAATGGGGAACATGGAGGTTCCGGTTCAACAAGATTAAGCGGCAATACCATTGGTGGCAGCAAAAACATGCCAATGGGAAAACATGCTGTAAATGTCATGTGACCTGAAACGCATCGGTCCTAGTAGCTTGTAACCTAACCCATACTGGTAGTCTCTTGTGTGGACATCTACAGCATGTTTTGCTTATGATTTTAAGAGGTATTAATAAAGAAAATGAGTATTTCTTTTAAGAATACCTGACTGCATTTGCCATCTATGCTCAAGTGCTGGCTCATATAGTTGTTTTTGTTGAAACTTGGAGGGCACCAGGTGAAGCCTACACACGCTGAAAAAGGTGAGCTGTTCTTCCATTTTTTGGACCTTATAAATAACAGTAACCAAAAAATACACCTATACCTGGAGCACATATACCATACGAATCACTGTCACAAAAAAAACCTCTTACAATACCAAGACCCAAAACTATTAATACTTAAGGATCAAATAATACTGACTGATCATGACCAAACGCGACCACCACATGTGACTATCAGTTGTACACAGGCTCTGAAGACGTATATTACCACCATACAGTGACCATGTAGTGGTAGATACTAGTTATATGTAGGCTCTGCAGAAATATAAGTGATACAAGTGCAGTTACATTTAGTGACTTACAGGAGATGTCTTTTCTGATCTGAGTCTTTCACTTTCCATTCTTTCTCCATCTGGCTCAGACCATCAAGATGACTTCTCCTTGCCACGACTCATCTCTGCAGAATTTAACACACAAACATTTTAGAATCCTTACTTTTCCAGCACTTTTATTTGTACAAACCTACTGAGGGGTTTATATAACTTCCTTCCTAATGGGGGTTTATACAGGAAAGCATGGTGACCCCCCCCCCCCCCCATCCCCACAGCAACTGGCTTTTCTATGATAAAAAA
>JAODAL010040972.1:0-36355 GCA_025379985.1 Phyllomedusa bahiana
AAAACCAAAAAAAACCAAAAAAAACCCCAAAAAAAAAAAAAAAAAAAAAAAAAAAAAAAAAAATTTTTTTTTAAAACAAAAAAAAAGAAAAAAAAAAAAAAAAAAAAAAAAAAAAAAAAAAAAAAAAAAAAAAAAAAAAAAAAACAAAAAAAAAAAAAAAAACCCCCCCAAAAAAAAAAAACCCCCACAAAAAAAAAACCCCAACCCCCCAAAAAAAAAAAAACAACCCAAAAAAAAAAACCACCCCCAAAAAAAAAAAAAAAAAAAAAAAGAACACCCCCACAAAAAATTTTCCCCCCCAAACCCTTTTTTTTTCCCCCTTTTTTTTTTTTTAAAAAAAAAATCCCTCCCCCCCCCCCCCAACCCCCCCCCCCCCCCCCCCCAAAAAAACCCCCCCCCCCCCCCCCTTTTTTAAAATTTTTAAAAAAATTTTTTTGGGAAAAAAAAATTTGCCAAAAAAAAAAATTTGGGGTTGTTTTTTTCCCCCCCCCCTTTTCCCCCCCCCCCCCCCAAAAAAATCCCCCCCCCCTTTTTTTCCCCTTTTTTTTTTTTTTTTTTTTTTGTTTTGCCCTTAAAAGGTTTTTAAAAAATTTTTTTTTTTTTTTTTTTTTTTAAAAATTTTTTTTTGGGTTTTTAAAAACCCCTTTTAAACTTTTTTTTAATTTTTTTTTTTTTAAAAAAAAAATTTTTCTAGCTTTTTCTTATCGCGATTTAAAAATCTTTAAATCAGTACATTTACGGTTTTTTCTACGATATTGCATTCTTGTGGGGCATTTTTTGCATTGTTACTTTTTTTTTTTTACAAAATTTTTTTTGTGTCCGCAATTCCCCCGGGGTTGTACCCCCTTTTTCCCCAAATTTGGGCCCCTATTTTCTTTTTCACCAAAAAATTTTTTTTTTAAAAAAAAAAAGAATAACCTGAAACAGTGGGCCAACTGTTTTCTCACCCAAAAATTTTCACATCCTGTACCTCAAATTGTTTCAACCCTCTTTAAGCCAATTAGCCAATTAATATACACCAACTTGGCCCCTTTTATCCATAATGCCACCCAGTACCCTAGGAAATTTGAAAGTTTTCTTTGGAGCCCCATATGGGAAAACCCACATATGTATCCAAATCTGCACTTTGAGGAGATGTTTACTATCAAATTACTACACTATACAAAAAGCACTAAGAATAATTTTTAGAAAACATAAATTTTAAAAAATTCTGCAAAAGAAAATTGAAAATCTCTCCTTGAAATCATATGAGTAAAAAGATTGCACAGTATGAACATTCAATAAAATGACTAGTTATATAGTCATCAGTTATTTACATATAAAGAGGGTTGTCTCACAAACTTATTTTTAGAGTTAATAGAAAAAGTTACCCGTTTAGAACTGAAAAAAATGTATGATTGTTATTAGTTTAGAAATTGCTGTTTCGGGTTATGGCACCCTCTGTTGTTCCGTCTGATTTATTCTCAGAACATCCACCTAATGCAGTGTTTCTATACTCCTGTCCTCAAGACCCACCAACAGGTCATGTTTTCAGAATCTCCCACTGACCATAATGAAATCACCTGTGCACTGCTAAGAAAAGCCAGAAAACATGACCTGTTGGTGGGTCCTGAGGACTCGAGTTGAGAAACACTGACCTAATGTGTCCACTGGTAGTGGTCACACATGCCCAGTTGTTCAGCCCTACTGCCTGGATCCTGTGTTTTACATTTGACAGGAGTGATTTTTGTTTTGTACAGATCGTATAGTATATGCTGCATTATAATGTAATCTTTCCACTATTTGAATAAAGGAAATAAACACCAAATGCCATCACAAAAAGCACATTCCAGCAATGTTTGGGATCAGGTTTTTTGTTTTAAAGAATTTCAGTTGAAAAACTTCAGTGTAGGACAGCCACTCAAAATTCCTAATAAATACAAGTATAGTTTCAGCTGTGGTAGTTTGTCCGATTCCCTATTATAATCAATTTATTTAGCATGCATTATCAAAAGTACTTTTTAAAAGAATACTATTTTGAAAATTGACCAAAAAATTTTTAAAAAAGATACTAGCAGTTTCTACATTAATCTCTGTTTTTCTTGATATTTTGTTCAATATTGCAACAAAACTTAAAAATATACTGAATATTCTGTGTGTACCCCAGGAAATTACTTATTTCCACCCTGGCCCCCGGCTGAGCCCCACTTCCTCAGTCGTTTCCACTAGCTAAAAAAAAATTAAGATCAGCAGAAAATCACCCTTGTGCTCTCTGCGGCATTTATCTCCGTTTTCTTTTTTGTCAGATTATTCTCAATGTTCCCGAAGCGAACACTTGGGTTTAGTATCACCCATTGACTTCTTACTATTCAATTATAGGTTTAACTTAATTTAACTTTTGGCGATCTGATAAGCTTAGAAGACAGCAGTAGCGCCCAAATTGCTGTTTAAGCTAGCCTTTAGGCGCCGATTACACGGCACAGGACAAATACCGGTCTGTTTATCCAACCGGTAAGTGTCCTGTTTTCGTGCTGTGCACACGGCCACCGGGGAACGGCTTTTCTCCATGATGGGGAGGGAAAAGCCCTCCTCCTTCACATAGACATTTATCTTCCGTCCAAAAACCGGATGGAAGAATGAACATGTTCTATGTTTTTCGGACCGCCGACGGTATGAAAAACCGCCGGGTGCAAAATCCGTGCAGTGGGGACCGCTGCATGAATTTTCCATTAAGATCCGTGTACAAGTTTGTCAGCCGGTTTACAGATGGTTTTTAAAACCGAGAACCGGCTGAAAAACCTGCCATGGGGACATGGCCTCATTCTGCCTACAGAAAAAGCACTCCGTCATGAAACAGCTTAGCTTTGATTGTGGGCCAACAAGGATGGTGAGGGAACTAACTTCCTCTTCTCTATTACTGGAACAATGTCACATATAAAAGAATTTATGGGAAAGCCTATTTACACAATTCCCTAGTAATAAAAGATGGTTAAAGTTAAACCTAAACTTTAGCTATAAAAATAGTATTACACCGTGCTGTTTACAGCAGCGAGTTAGAACACTCAATTTTCATGTTACTAGTCAGAGATTTGCAATTTCTCGGTCCACATAAGTGGGAGGCTTAAAAACACAGAAACTTACATCTAGAAGTGTGTGCAGGTGCTGATCTTGGAAAACACTATGGAGGAAATCGAGGTCTTTTTCACTGCAGTCTGTAAGTGCGTGGATCTCCTCCAGACTATCCAGTACTTGAGACACAGCTCCTGTAAGCAAACAGGAAGGGGGATGAAAACCTATGTGGCATATTTCTATGGCAAAAGGACCTTTAGACGATAAAAGCAGTTGACTAACTGTGATTAATGAAAGCTATTTGAACAGGCAATGACATCTAGAGACATTCAGAAACAAAGAAGAAGCTGGCACAACAACAAAAGAAGAAAAATATGAGCCATGGGAAAAAAAAGATGAATTCTAGGAGCTGAACCTCTGAATACATAGCAGATGAATTAATGAAACTCTTAATAACTGGACAAGGATAGGAACAAGACTAAAAATAGTACAATAGCTTTACACATCTGCTTGCCACAAAATGATATTACACAGCAAAGGCAGACAACTTAAAGCACATTATAAGTATTTGGTTGAAAGAATGATAACCTAAAGTAGATATTAGCACATTTATGGATAAAAGGCACAATTTAGTGTAAAGTTATACAAAAAATATGAAGCGGACTACCAGGGCCAGCTGGTATGGGGCTTTATACAATGCACTTTGAGATTTTGCCATAAAGCCCCTGTACTCTGCAACCTGTTGCCAAAAACAGACATTTTGGGAATATCTACATTTGAAGACTAACTACTGAGATGAAAACTAAATTTTCATAAATGTACTGAGAACAGTATATATAATCCCCCTACTGCTGATCATGTATGCTGCTTGGGCAAGTGGAAAGGGACTATTTTATCAAAGGTCATTGTGGGCTGCAATGTGACTACAGACAGTTTCTAAAAGCTCTAGCTCAGATCACTGCCAGAGCCACAACTGTAGTTTTAATTTAAAGCCAAGAGCAGGTTAAAGTTGGAGCTGCCTATAATTTCAGGTCTCACGCCAGCCAATACGCACAGCAAAAAAGTTAGAGAGGCAGCAAGAGGATCAATAATCCTCCTCCTAACCTTGGAAGCCATGGACTTTCTTCAGGTTCTCTCTTCACTGTTATGTCCTCCCACTCAGAAAGCATATTTGCTCTGTCATAAAAGGTCTGAAAAGATGAACACTAAGGGCGTGTCTCCACGGCAAGGGTTATTGGTCGGTTTTTCCGACGATTTGCGGTTTTACAAAACCGTCTGAAAACCGACATGCAATACTAACCACAGACTTTAATAGAAAATCCATGCAGCAGTCCCCACTACACAGATCTTCCGCCAGATGTTTTTTTACACCGACGGCAGTCCAAAAACCTTAGAACATGTTCATTCTTCCGCACGGTTTTTGGGCAGAACATGACAAAAGCCGTCCTCCGAAGGGCCAAAAAAAAGACTAAATACCAGTTGGGAAATCCGACCGATATTTGGTCTTTGCCGTGTAAATGCACCCTAATTATTCTTCTGTGCCCGATTACGTTACATAGTTTGTAAGGCCGAAAAGACAGACGTCCATCAAGTTCAGCCCATCATGCTACAGTGTTGATCCAGAGGAAGGCAAAAACCCCCATGAGGTAGAAGCCAATTGTCTTCATTTTAGGGAAAGAATTCCTCTCGACTCCAATCTGGCAATCAAAATAAATCCCTGGATCAACGACCCATCTCCAGAATCCTAGTCACTATAACTTGTTGTCTTATTGCACTCTAGAAATGCATCCAGACCCTTTAGGAATTCTGTTAGTGAATTTACCATGACAAGTTCTGGATATACAGTAGTCATGGGTATAAATAGATCTTGAGAGAGATCTCTATATTGACCTTTAGTATATTTTTACATATTTATTATGTCCCCCCGGAGTAGTCTTTTCGCTAAACTAAATAACCCTAGTCTTGCTAATTCTGGCTATTGCAGTCCACCCAGTCCTTTTATTATTTTTGTTGCCCGCCTTTGTACCTGTTCAAGCTCTACAATGTCTTTCCTGTGAACTGGTGCCCAAAACTGTACACAATATTCCATGTGTGGTCTAACCAGTGACTTGAATAATGTTCTCATCATGTGCATCTATGCCCCTTTTAATACACCCCACAATCCTATTTGCCTTGGCAGCTGCTGCCTGACACTGGCTGCTACAGTTCCGTTTACTGTCCACTAGGACTCCCAAGTCCTTCTCCGTGTCACTTTTTCCCAGCGTTTCTTCCGTTTAACAAGTAATCATGTAATGGATTTTTCATTCCCATGTGCATAACCTTGCATTTATCTGTATTAAACCTCATCTGCAACTTCTCTGCCCAGAACTCCAACTTATCCAGATCCCTTTGTAATAAAACATTGTAAATTAACTCCACAATTCCAAATAAACAACATCAAAGTTGCTTGGGACTCTGCTAAATATGGTGTTTTTGCCTCCCAAAACAGAGATGAAATTAAAAAATCATATGTCCCTTAAAATGGCATCAATAAAAAATACCCACAAAAAACAAGCTTCATAACGACATTGAAAGGAAAAAACAAAAAAAAAAGCTTTAGGTCTTGAAAGAGGGGCAACGCAAGAACAAAAATAGTAAAACAGACTATTTAAAACTTCATTTCACTAAAACGTTAATGACCTAGTAAATAAAGTTAACTTCGGTACACTAATGCATGGTAAATGGCATAAAAAATAAATCACAGAAAAAGACAGAATGGTAAAATTGCCTTTTAATACCCTCCACAAAATTAAAAAAAAAAAATGTTAATCCATAAGTTAGATGTACAAACTTGTTTTGAATGGTTTTTCCAATTTTAGTGTGTTAAGATTGTTAAAAAGGTTACAAAGTGTGAATTCTAATACAATGAAAGTGCATGCAGCTTTTCAATAAAAGTAATATACACACACAAATTAAAAATTGCCCTGAACTCCTTCACAATATACGATTGGTGAGTTTTTACATAACAGTCAACACTTCTGTTTTGAAGCAACAGTTGTCAGCTTCTACCTACGTTAATCAGCCCTAAAATTACCACCACCTACCTACCTAATATTATGTATGGTTTGTTCAACATGCCAAAATAGCTCTGACTTGTCGAGACATGGAGGTGTCTTGTGGTATCTGACACCAATAAATTCGCAGAAGATACCTTAAATGACTGCTCAGTTGTTGTTTAACGTATTACAATCCTTGACCGGTGCCACTAGCACAAAATAATCAATATTACTAGTAGTTGAAAAAGGACTTTTGGCTGTTCCTGACCGGTCTGTTTTAGTAAATCTTTGCGTCCTCTCTGAAACAATAATTCTGGAGCTTCTTCTGTTCTTCTGTTATTTCTTCTAGAAATGTATTCCTGAATCTGTCAGATGGGTGTTACCATTCAGTTTTCAGTCTTCTGTGCCTGCACACACAGACTTGGTCAGCATGATTAAACTGTGTCAGATTTTTCAGGGACATCCCCCCAGATGGTCAGATGGGTGATATCAAATGAGCGGGTATCTGCGCAGACCGACATATCCAAACAGTGATGGCAGTTAAGGGTGAATTGACACGGCATTTGGCCGACGTACTGCAGCATGGACTGTGCACACCGCTATATGCTGGGTGTTTTAGGAGTACACACTGGCCAGCCCTTACTTCTAAATCACTCTGTGTCGGCTCCCACTCACTTTTGTTTTCCTTGAACATGTCCCTTCTTTATTCTGGCACGCAGTATGTGTCAGGGAATGCGTTGGGTTATCGTAGGACTTAATGAGTGGAGTTTACTGTAATTGCGGGCCGTACTTCCAGCTACGGCCTGCAATTACGCTGTGTGAGCATACCCTTAATGTTTGCAGGGACACACTTCTCTGAAAACTGAATAACACCCATCTGACATTCAGTTTTACATATCTAGAAGGAACAACAGAGGAACAGTACAACACAGTTATAAGAAAAGATGCTCCAGAATTGTTACTTCACAGAGAACACAAGGATGTACTAAAACAGACATAATAGGAGATGTCATAGGTCAGGAACGGCATATGGCCTATGACCAAGAAGAGATCGTAAAAATTAGAATGAATTAAAACAATTATTCATGCTAAGCTAGCCTTCATTGTGGGGTGATTAGGGTCCCTAGCTCAGGTTTTTAAAATGGGCGAGTTGCAAGCCTCATGAAATGGTTGTCCACTGTTCTACTAAGATAAGCTTCCTGTTATTGTAGGGGCACAGAATGAGGAATTACAGCCATACAAATTACCTATGGTCAAGGCTGTTATCATTTGATCATTTGGGCATTCATATAGTTATTTAGATCTATAGTTCCAGTTGAACTTCTGGAACAGGGAATTGAGCACATATTGATTATACAATAATCTCTCTCTCTTATATATATATATATATATATATATATATATAACACACATATACACATACACATACCCACACACACACACACACACACACACACACACGTTTTATAGAAATACTGTTGGCAGCAAGTCAAGGGCACAGGTAGTCAGGAAGTCAATTTATCCATAAATGTGCAAATTATCTCACAAAGTAAACGTTTCCTAAATTATTTTAATAGTAGATGACATTAACGCGTATTGTCTATAGTTTGCATGCAAAAAGCAGTGAGGACAAAGCATAATGCAGTCAAGAGGAAAAACAAAGGAATACCTACTTTCTGCAGCTAGAAGTCCTAGTAGGGCAGCATGAAGGGAGTCAATAGTGTAGAGATTTTCAGAAATACAGGGTCGTTGCAAGCGTAAGCCAAGCAAATTACAGTAAGTGCACAAAAATACAATAGAACTAGCACCTATATACATAACCTGCGGGGGGAAAACAGTTTTATATAGGACTTTAAAGTAACTGATGCAGAAGTAACACTTCTCAGACACAGACTGATAGTTTAAGAGGATAACATAATTTCTACTCATGACTCATTAAATGCAAACACATACTCAGTGTTAACACAATAAATCTACTGCAGCATAAAAGACTTACCAGACTGTAAAATTCCTCTGAAAATATTACTGCATGTATGTAACAATATAAGAAGAGACTAATCATACTTCTGTCAACCCATAGCCACAAATGGGATGATAACCAAAGTTGGGTGGACATTAACCTCGGTTTCAGAAAGTACCTTTTACCAATTATGACTACTGGCATTTAGAACAAACTGTCAAGCATCTTACCAGTTAGCAATTGAACAAAATTAGTCATTTGTTGGTAAGATACAACTGAAAAGTTCCCTAAAACTGGTGGAGATAAAAAAAAAAAAAAAAAAAAAGAGTCAAAGTGGACTTGTTACCTACAAATCAGGTTCCAGCCCTTTTGGTAATTTTTCCCTTGCACTAGTTAAAATCTAAAAAACCGAATCAAAAGACTAGAGGTATTTTTAGAAGTGTTGAATTGTTGTGGCTTTGAGAGGAGGTTTTTGGCTTCAAGACTTCGACAGATAAAACAACTTCTATTAACTTGTTTTATCTAAAACATACCCATCTACACAATTAAATGTGGGGTTTAAATAAAATTAAAAAAATCCATAAATAACCCTGTGTGTAAAGATCAATATACACCTACTAAAACACACAATATACCAACAAAGAAAAAAAAAAGTTATAAAAACATAGGGGATCAATTTGAATTGGGATTGAAACAGTCCTTATCATGCTATTCAGATTTTGACGTCAAGAGACCAAGACAACACCTTACAACTGATCAACGATATCTTGCCATTACAAGGATTCAAGCAAGAAGCTCTCAGACGGATGTGGCCACGAGGCTTAGAATGTTACCCGGTGTCATCAGCAGGTTGCAACAGAGATACAGAGACTGGAAGAGTCACAGAAAGACAAAAGAAGTGGATGTCCTTTGGCTACATCACACACTGATAACCACTTCATTGTAAACAGTACCCTGTGGAACGGGATGATGAATGCTTCACAACTCCAGGTACATTTAAGGGAAGTGAGAGGCAACCAAGTGTTACATCAGACCATTCATAACTGTTTATCAGTGTTGTTTGTGTGCTAGATCAGCGGTCCCGGTTTGATGCATGGCAATTTTTTCCATGGCCCGGTGTGGGCGTGGTTATTAGGGGAGACGTATGCAAGGGTTGGAGGTTTAAAATCACACACAGAAAAAAAAAACACAATAGAATGTATACTGTGTCATTTAGGGATGTAGTATGGGGTAACAAGTATTCTATAACTGCAGACTGGTTATCAGCTCTGGGAGTCAGTATTATACATGTATATAATATACATATGTAATCTGCTCAAATATATTTATATCCCCTTTAGTCATTAGAGATAAGTATCTTTGTAATAATAAATAATTATAAGCTCCCTGTAGTGCTCATAATTATAGCCCCCCCCCTGTAGTGATAATAAATGATTATAGCCCCCTGTAGTGATAAATAATTATAGGTCCTCCTGTACTGATAATAATTATAGGCCCTCCTGTAGTGATAATAACAACTATAGGCCCCTGTAGTGATAATAAATAATTATAGCCCCCCCGTAGTGATAATAAATAATTATAGGTCCTCCTGTGGTTATAATCAATAATTATAGCCCCCAGTAGTGATAATAAATAAATATAGACACCTGGTAGATGAAATAAATAATTATAGCCCCCCGTAGTGATAATCAATAATTATAGCCCCCTGGTAGTTGTAATAAATAATTATAGCCCCCCGGTAGTGATGATAAATAATTATAGCCCCCCGGTAGTTATAATAAATTATAGCCCCCCGGTAGTTGTTATAAATAATTATAGCCCCCTGTAGTGATAATCATTAATTATAGCCCCCCGGTAGTTGTTATAAATAATTATAGCCCCCTGTAGTGATAATCATTAATTATAGCCCCCCGGTGGGGATAATAAATAATTAAATAATTATAGGTCCTCTTGTAGTGATAATAAATAATTATAGGCCCCTGGTAGTTATAATAAATAATTATAGCCCCCGTAGTGATAATCAATAATTATAGCCCCCGTAGTGATAATCAATAATTATAGCCCCCCGGTAGTGATAATCAATAATTATAGCCCCCCGGTAGTATAGAGTAGGGCCTGTAATTGAGGAGGACCCGCAGAAGCTGGCTACTCCTAGACAGAAGCTAGTGTGGGCAGTAGATGACTGAGGAGCTTACGTTTTCACTGCCAAGTTGCCTGGCATCTGTCTTGCATGTCAGTGCACTGAACAGTTTTTAGGACAGCGTTTGCGGTGCTGCTTCTGCACACACGGTTCTGACACGGTCAATGCCTAACTTTAAGGGCCAAGGGTGAGTTCACATGGCGGATAGCCATGCGTACCTGTGCGCCACAACACTCCTGCTGTTGAAAGTACTCGCTGGCCAGCGCATACTTTCAACAGCACTATGGTCCAGCCTCCTATTCATTTTCATTTTCCTTGGCACACAGTATGCAACTATAAAAAAGTGAAATGACTGGGAAAATTAACAATCTTAATAAATGCTATGATTTTAATGTATTTGCGGGGTTTACAGTGGACACATTGCAACACAATTATCTAATCCTGAGTACTCCCAGCAAATACGTTGTGTAAACACACTCTGATGGGTTTACATGGCGTATAGCAGTGCCTAACGGTGCACTCCACTATACGTCATGGTGTAATTGAGGGGTGCCTTAAGTATGCCCCGAAAATACGGTAAAATAGTAGCGCTAATTAAGTGATATTATTTCACAGGGTATGCGCTGGCGCATACAATCTGTCCATAAAAAGTAGTGAGATGTCACTCCTTTCAAGTGTTTACACGCTGGGGAAAAGGGGAGTAAATGGGGCCGAGCTGGAGCACTATGGGAAGTATGCACTGGCTGAAGCTTACCTTTTCACAGCAGGCGTATTGCAGCGTGCACATGTATGCATTGCTATACGTTGTGTTAACACCACCTTACAGGATACCAAGATGTGAAGCGGTCTACCATGCTGGCTGCTGCCCACACAATCAGAGGAGGCAGCAGTACACAGGTGCAATGACCTATACAGTACATATTCATAAAATTGGTACCTTGAGGTTGTGGAGGGTGGAGGATGCAGGATGTGGAACTTGGTAGGATGCAGCCCCTCAGGAACATTCCTTCAGGCTTGCCTGAGACGCTGCCACACAGGAAAGGGGGCGAAGCTTTAGGAGCGGGTATATTTTGCAGCCGGTGGGTCCGTGCAACTGAACTGTTCGTCCTATTATTAAAGTGGTCCTGTGCATCGTGCACCCAGCGCTACTCTTACCTCCTTTCAATGATGTATGAAAGTTTGAGCTCCGGCCGTGGCACTCCGTTGTGGCCGGTGCTCACACTATTATATAGGGTAAGGAGGCAGGAGCAGCGCCGGCTGCACGATACACAGGAGCGCTCTCCTTTACTGTCCTACACCTCAGGAGACAGGACATTGTGTTTCAGCTATGGCTCTAGCACTGTCCTGACTACTGAGGTGTGGAGCAGTGAGCGGTCCGTGGTGGCAGCCCAGCGCAGGGGCCGCAGCACACAACTGTCCTGTTGCAGCAGACGCGGCCCTCCACAGCGGCGATGCTCATGTATTAAAAGAAGGTAGGAGCAGCGCCGCTACACTAAAAATGTATTTTGGCCGCGGAGCAGGCGGCCCGTTGTGACCCGGCATCCCGGAATTCTCAGGTTCTCAGTCCGGGCCTGCCGGCAGCACCGAGCGGCGCAGGGGGTGTGACGACACTGTGGCATCATCCCCCCTGCGTCGCTGCTCTGTAGATGCGGTGCTCAGTGAGCGCCGTATGTACAGCGATAGTGAACGCAGGGACGATAATGCACCGTCCCTGCTTTCTATATAGTGATGCAGCTGCACGTTGTGTGCAGCTGCTATCTCCACGGATTATAGCGACCGCGCAGAATGTAGCCGGAGCTGCGGGGGTTGTAAGGGAATGTATGAGGGGAAAAAGAACAGCTGCCTTCTCTCAGAAGGCAGCGGCCAGCATCAGGTGTAGCCGGAGCCGTGGACCGGCAGGGCATGCGCTACGGCCCGGCACCGGTCCGCGGACCGGCGGTTGGAGACCCCTGTGCTAGATGACCGGAAAAGGTACCTGACCTAGCTGATGCATAGCGCTCTCCTTGACGTCCACAGCATCGTTGGCTGCCATAATTTCTGCTCGAAGTGAATCGACTTTCATTATTGAAGAGCACGGAGGACAACTGGTCACTTCTCTCTCGGGATATAGTGTGCATCAGGGAATATGCGGGTTATCATAGCACTCAATGAGCGCAATTGCAGCTGTATATCGGGCATATTTCAGCGCAATTACGCCCCAAAGTACGGCCCACAATTACACCATGTGAACATAACCTTAGAGATCAGCAAGTTGTGCAAAAAGTACTGAACAGTTGAACATGTGCATTGTAAAGTTAAGAGATGGTCTCACTGCATTCAAGAAAATTTTCAAAAAATTTTATGTTCATCCTGAAATTTCAACCAAAAGCAAAATATCCCTAACTTTTTGTGAGTAGTGTAAATATACGCATACACTTTTATGGAATCACAATAAATTACAGATTCAAAATACCACTGAAGAAACATGCATTGCACGTAGAGGAAACCGTATATAAAGAACTTGTCACATGTAGCATAGACCCGTATAACGTTTGAGATTCAAACTATAACATGTATACCCCAATGCATTTTAAGCCCAATGTTTCGTCTGGAAGTTACACACTTATTTCCTACAGAAAAATCATTGGGCAAAACTGGAGTTAAGGTGTGTTGTGGTATCTGTTGTTCTTTATATGTCCTATGTATATGGGACTTATTTTTTTTGTAGCTTGGAGAACCTTGTATGGGTCTATGTTATGCCTGAACGCTTCCTATAAGGCACTTTGTGTGCTCAGGAAAATGCATGATTTAACCACATGGCAAAAACACCCTTAAAAGGGTTGTCTCAAAATGCTGTTTCCACAGAGTCACACACAGCTTCAGACTCGCACTGTTTGGTCAGGCGGTTCTATAGCAGTGACTAGCATGCTGAGCTCTTCTGTAACGAGCTGAGTTGTTAGGCCATGTTCATACGGCTTATTTTGGGATGGATTTGGTCGCGTATTCCGCTCCGTACTGCGCGAAATACGGCTCAAATCCGTCCCAGTCATTACGGTAATTCACATTTCTCTGAGTACTATGGATACTTTCTCTTCTCCCCGCTCGCTGTATTTCGACGTGACATGCACATTATCCCGGCGGGATACGCGCCTCGGATAATGGTTGTCTATGGGGCCGGTGAGCAGCCCCCCCCCCTCCGCTACACGGCAGCCGGCGTAATTGCGGACGAAATCCGTCCCCACAATTACGCCGGCAATAAGCCGTGTGAATATAGCCTTAGGGTATGTTCACACGGTTGATTTGGATGCTGAATTTTCAGCAGGCAAATCAGCTTCAAATTCTCGTCTGAAAACGCTTCATATGCATCGGTTTTCTGCTGAGAATTTGACAAAGATTTGACATGGTTTTTGAAATATGCATTTGCAATGCTTTTCTGGCGCGGTTTTTAATTTTGACCAGCCTACAGCTTCACAATTGGCTAAAAATTAAGCACAACTCCACCCTCAAAATTTTCTAGTAAACAAATTTCCATTTTGTTTCATCATACTGTGATCAGTATACAGTTTGTGTTGTTCCTGTATAATCTATCTTCTATTTGGTAGTAGAAAAAAGCCAAAATATGACCCAGGAACATGCAACTTGAACATGCGAGGCCAAGATGAAGATCTTCTTGATTATGTGTTGTTGAATGGTCCAGCGTTGCTTGAGTAGGGTAAGTACCTATCTTACTATATATACGTATGTATTTATGTATGTATGTTTCTTTCTTTATATGTAAGTAAATATGACTATATGCTTTTATGTATGTATGTACCTCTCTATGTATATTTCTATGACCATTTGTATATACGTCTGTATGTTTATATGAAATTTAGTCAAAACACAGACATTCAAATTTTGAACATGGTCCAAAGCTGTGTCAAACATGCATCAAAAACTGTGCAGCGGTTTTGATACTGTTCATTGATTCCCATGAGGATTTTCAGCATTGAAAACACTTCAAGAGTTGAGATGACACCTCTTCTTTCGATGTTGTTTTGGCCACTGAAAAAGCATGGAAAACAGTAGTGTGATCTACAACACAGTTTTCAAAAGGAAACAAAAACGAACTGGGAGCGTTTAGAAGGCTTTTTGGATGCCGTTTTGGGTGCAAAAAAACGCACCAAAGCAATCCCAAAAACAGCATCCAAATCAGCCTTGTGAACATACCCTTTCACGGACATAAGTTCAGGAGATTTGATCTTCAGTAAACAAAAGCTAGAGCTCTGAGGAGTGAATACAAGTGCCTATCACTAATTAATTAATCTAATCTTGTTAGCGATAAGGACTGTTGCCATAACCATGGTGAAGTCTCACCCTGCTCTCGGTCTAATCAGGAAGGGAAAGCAGGATAGTAACGAGGGAAACCTGTGTGTACTCAGAGCAGATAAAATCTCTTATTTTCTGACCAGGGAAAAAAATCAAAAGACCAATGTATTTAGAAAAAGTTTACCTGTCCCTTCATGTTGAAATCTAATCCTTGTATTGAGACAAGCGCTTTAACGTGCAGATACACTGCTTATGGTATTCTATGGACCAGTGCTAAATCTCAAGAGCTTGACACAAGTGGATTCCCTGCTGTATCATGGACTGTAACCTTCCCTAGAAGCACTGCTTCTGTTGGAGAACATAGAGTTCTGTGGAGGTATATACATAAAGTTAAAGGGAACCTGTCACATAGATTATGCCCCCTTTGCTGAGGACAGCACAAGCTAGTGACAGACATGCTGTTTCCAGCGCCGTGTCCCTAATTCTGTAAGATACTTTAGTTTTAGAGCATTTAAAGCTCAAATCTTATTCGTGAGCAGGTGTTAGCCCCTCCCATCAAAGGTTATCCCCGCCCACCTGGCAGTTATTCACATGGTTCTACCTATTCAAAGTAATAGGTTTATATGTTGAGGTGGGCGAGGCTAGCCTCAGATGAGCGGGCCTTAAAAAAAAAAAAAAAATAGTTTACACGACTCTTTTCTGGCTGAAAACTACAGATCTGAGCACTAAATACTCAAACTACAGCATCTTACAGAATAAGGGACACAGCGCTGGAAACAGCAGGTCTGACACTAGCTTGTGCTGTCCTCAGCAATGGGGGGCATATGTGACAGGTTCTCTTTAAACGGACTCCAGTGTGGATTCATACTGTGGACCGGATATTATTTCATACACCTATTAGTGCCTCCATACATTATGTGTATATGACGGAGCCAACTGTACTTTAGTCACTTTAGCTATGTATTTTTTTCTCCTTACAGAAAGGACAATGTTAAGGACACTGATAAATGATAGTATTAGGTTGGTTAACCCTCACAGAGGGGACAAGCCTAGTTAAGACACTGACAGATGATAGTCTTAGGTTGATTTCCCACAAGCGAGGTAGAGCTCTGTGCGTAAGCCATATATTTAGAGCCAAAGGTGAGATCAGATTTTGTTCTGTGAAATAAAAAAAGCAATGAACGATTGTAAGAGGTTTACCTGGTATCAGAAGGTCCAATCTGTACCTTGGAACTAAATAGAAAACCTCAGCACAGAGCTGTATCACACTTAAGTGAAGTTGGCATCACAACAGTACTGTTGTACAGCTTAGAGGGGTCACTTCCTGCACAGTCTTCATTCTACCAGCAAACGTTAATATCAGTCATTATCGGCTCAGCAAAACTTTAATAAAATGCAAAATGTGCATACATGGAATCAAATGGGATTTAACATAACAGAAGAACACTTGATGAACATGCTCTGGGCAGCCTACACTTGTGTATTAGGGAATTACTTACAGTTGCTGATGGGCAGAAATTAAAAAAACTGAAGGGAACACAATTTCCCCGTGGCTTTCATTTGTGTATTATAATGCTCATGCACAAAGAGAATAATCCCAATAGCAGAAGTAGATTAGTTAATTCTTATTTATGCATTTCCTTCTAGGCTCAGAAAATAAAAGCTTTCCGTTTATTTTCTCCGTTACCAGAGCAAGCTATTTTTATCTGCATTCTGAAGAAAATGTAATATTACAGATTAATTTATTAGTGCTAAATGACTAAGACTGTTTGTTCACCACAATTACACGGGTACTATGCAGAAATTCCCCTGTAGCATCCCTCCTTCTGTCAAAACAGATCTACAGTTCAGCAGAAAAGAAGCAAGCTTCAGAGCCACTGCCATTACATTCCTCTAAATCTTCTCCGTATGAGATTTCTGTCCATCCCATTAAGTATTTCTCAACTCAAAATCTTCTGATTAATTTACAGCATTCCCACCGTCCACATGTTATCTAACTTCTGGAACCGCGTCAGCACTAGAGTTGAAAATGTCCACAACCAAACACAGCTAGGACCATTACACAACCATTACAGCTAGGACTATCAATGAATAAACCTCTTCCAACTGGAGGCTAAAAGCGGAACCGTTCCATACAATTTGACAACCAATGCATGAGCATCATGTACTCTGAACAAGGCCTGGTTCACATCTGCATTCGAGCCTCTGTCACAGAGCTGAAACTCAATCCGTTTCACAAGGAGCACCAACTGACTACAATGGGCTCCATGGGGTTTCCGTCTGAGGGTTTAACAAAAAAAAAAAAAAAAACATGCAAATTTCGTGCTATTTTTGACGAAATTTGCGATGGTGGGTCCAACAGATCCTCCAACGCAGATGTCAACTTGCCCTAAAATCTGACAGTTCTTTCGATTGTTTTGTTCATAGAGACAGAATTCATATTGATTTTTAGGGTATGTTCACACAATGTACTGCGGCACGCACAGTACATTGTGTGTTTTGGGAGCACGTACTTCCGAGCACGTACTTCCGAGGCGCAGGCCGCCCGCCAGCCCTATACCCCTGCATTACTCGCGTAATCGCTGCAAGTAATTGACATGTCACTTATCTCCCTGCGCGTACAATACGATCGTATTGTACAAGCACGGAGACTAGGCGTAATCTATAGTTCTCTATGAGAGCTATGGATTACCGTAATTATGGGGCGCATTTCCTCGCATATCAAGCGCGGTACGCCACGAAATACTCCAATACCCCAAAATAAGCTGTGTGAACATACCCTTAAATATAACTTCATCTTTTAAATTCTCCGTTACCCATTTTGATAAAAATATTAAGGCTTGTGCTACATGGGCGACTTTACACCACAGCACTGTGTTGCAAAGTTGTGCGCTGCAATTTCCCATATTTTGGGTAAGAGTTGCAGATCCAAGTCAAAAATCACTTGTTCTAGAGACAGAGCTAATGTATAGAGCACCAACACATTCCACAGCACTGTACAGAAATGAGCACCACTGACATCAGTCCCCATCTTAGCTCATATCCTTAATTCTAAATGAACCTGTCAAATCGGGTTTTCTTTTGTAGTGTAGGGGAGACCGGTGTACATGAAGAAAATGCAGAGAACATATAAGTTCCATGCAGATGTTGCCGTTGCCTGGATCTGAACCTAGGACCCCTGCTGGCCATGAAGTCACCATGCTGCCTGCAGATCGCATGTTAGAGTATATAATAGAATAGTATTTAAAAGCAGCGATTTCAATTGTTAACCAATGCAGGTATCTTGATGGCATCTACTTCTATGCAATTCCTAAGATCTATGTAGGTTCACGAAAGCCGTATACCTTTGTAACAGGTCAAAGCTTAAATGAATTTGAATCTGACATATTAAAAAAAATATCACTCTCCCTTTGATGCTTGAATCATCTATAGAACATCCATATATTGCACTAAAGGCTTTTTCTACCACAGTTGTGTTATAAGAAGTATAATTCCAAGTATGGCTTCATACATTCTCAAGCCTGTCTATTCTTAATGAAAAAGCGGGAAAACTATTGAAAGTAGAATCCCAGACCACACCTTTAACCTGTTCACTTCCAAAAAAGTACATTATACATCAAGGGTCCCCAAGCACCGGTCTGCGGACCAGGTTGTGGAGCATGTTGTACCAGTCTTAACTACAGTAGGGGCGCACTGTCGGATCTCTTGAGAAACAGTGATATGGTAACTACTAGTTACCGAAGCCCCTGTAATCACTGCCTCTTCCATCCCCGGCCACCTACTTTGATGCTCCTGTAATAGTCATTTCTTGGATCGGATCCGAAAGACCGATCGGACAGACGCGATGCTAACACGCATTGGCGATCACTCATGTGAACACCGATACGTGTTTCCCATTGCCGGCAGTGTTAAACTCACTGCTCATTGGTAGATGCGCGTCTGGGTTCATTCAGACTGACCCAGACACGCATCACAAAAGTGTATGTTCACACGGACCTAACACGCCGTGTGAACATTTCCTAACAAGACAGCAATCGGGACACACTGTGTGCTGCCCTAATTGCTGCCTGTGTCAACTGACTCAGATTATAATGTATAATACAAATATATTACTAAGTGTAAAAATAAAAAATGTAAATCCCTTCATGGGATTTAAAAAAAAAGTAAAGTAAAAGTAAAGCAAAAACATAAAAAGTGTAGAAAAAAATTAAATAAAAAATTGTGCATATGTGTACACACAAAAAAACCTACACGTTCGGTATCCACACGACCCTAATAATCTGTAAAATTAATCTAACAAGTTAAGTGTGAAAAGTGAATGGTGTAAAAAGAATAAACAATTGAATAACACACTGATGCATTGTCCCTGAATGGGTTAAAGGAAAACTCAAAATTGTAAATTATAATTGTGAATAATCTGGCTTCTTTTTGGTGACTGGTTAATTTACCGTATAACCACAAAATTGCCCTATGACATTGAACAACAATTTTGTGGTTATACGGTAAATTGTTTCATTGCTATACTATCCCAACGTGTCCTTAAAGATGTCTACATCCTCACCACACATGCTTGACAAAGGCGGCGGCACCTTTGAAATGTGGCTGGCGGAATAAGCACATGTGCTCGGCCGTTTGTCTGGCTAGTTCTACAGATTGATTATGGACACTACATGAACTGTCATGATGTGGGTCTGATTCTCATTCCTAACATGAGCATACTGCAGGTATTAGGGTGCGATCACACGGCAAGGGACACATACCGGTCGGGGGGGGGAGGGGTGGGGGGGGAAATGTGCCTGCAGAGTGTTTTTCGGGCGGCCAGCGGGCGGAAAACCCGTGCAGTGGGGACTGCTGTACGGGATTTCCATAGAGCCCCGTTCTGCAAAACCGCAAACCACCTGAAAAACCGGCCGAAAACCCGTGCAGTGGGGACATGCCCTTAAACTTTTTCTTCTATTATTTACATTGAGCTAAGTGTCATCTGGAGTATATATTTATTAAATACACGGAGTTTAGCATTTGAAAAAAAAGTCATGGTCAGCTGGACAATTTAATTGAAAAGTTTTACTGTTTGGCCCTGTCTCTGCAGGGGAGGTAGGTGAAAGAGGGAAGCGGTGAGCCCTGACCTCTCAGTAACCCCAGGCAAATCATACATGAACTTGTGTAACAACTGAGCATATCTACTCTGACTGCTTAAAGGGGTGTTATCGTTTCATTAAATGGTCTTCAGAATAAGGGGACAGTGAAAACAAGCAACTTTGCAATTGGATGTCATTAGCAAAGCTGCCTTGTTCTCACAGTGTCCCTTATCTTGTGTTTTTATTTACACTGATATCCAGTGTGGGTCTAATCCCTCCTCCTTGCATTTCACTAGCTGAGAGCTCATTTACATTCTGTACAGCCCCTGGATATCTGGGTCTAATCCCTCCTCCTTGCATTTCACTAGCTGAGAGCTCATTTACATTCTGTACAGCCCCTGGGTCGATTTGAGGTGTGTTTGACTCAGAGTTAGGGGCCGTAGCATTTTTCTGTCTCCACACCTAGCAGAAACAGACTGCAGCAGATTGTACAATGAGAAAACATGACAGTTTTTTGTCCCTGTGCCTAACTCTCCTGCATAGCCGCAGATCTGTGCCGTTCTTAGAAAGCTGTAATACATCTCCAGCTGTGAGAGGAGATCAGTGCTTAGATTAGATTGAATGCAGCCTGTGGTATGTATACAGCTCTTATAAAATAAGACTGCATAGGAGAGACACAGTGATATGTGGACTCAGAGGGGAGGGGAGTCTCAGGCCAGCAGTGAAGGGGGGATGATGTCATCCAGCTGGGAGGGGAAGAAACGCCCCTGCATTCACAGAGTTGAGAAGCTCAGAGCAGTGTGAATGAGCCGAAGTAAGGAAGCGATACATCCCCTTTAAGGGGAGGATAACATATCAGTATCTATTTCCAACTAAAGGGTGAGTAGGTGAGCAGTTTCAAATGTAATCGCCCCCTGCCTCGTATCAGTTTCAAAAGATTTTTTTTGTCAAAAGTAAAAGCTGTTTTCTCATCCATATTAAATTAAAAGGGTTTTATCATTTCATTAAATGGTCTTCAGAATAAGGGGACAGTGAAAACAAGCAACTTTGCAATTGGATGTCATTAGCAAAGCTGCCTTGTTCTCACAGTGTCCCTTATCTTGTGTTTTTATTTACACTGATATCCAGTGTGGGTCGAATCCCTCCTGATCCCTCCTCCGTGCAATTCACTAGCTGAGAGCTCATTTACATTCTGTACAGCCCCTGGGTCGATTCACAGAGCTGTGTCTCTGACTCAGAGTTAGGGGCCGTAGCATTTTCTGTCTCCACACCTAGCAGAAACAGACTGCAGCAGATTGTACAATGAGAAAACATGACAGTTTTGTCCCTGTGCCTAACTAACTCTCCCGCATACACGCAGATCTGTGCCGTTCTTAGAAAGCTGTAATACATCTCCAGCTGTGAGAGATCAGTGCTCAGATTAGATTGAATGCAGCCTGTGGTATGTATAAAGCTCTTATAAAATAAGACTGATAGGGAGCGAGATAGTGATATGTGGACTCAGAGGGGAGGGGGGAGTCTCAGGTCAGCAGCGAAGGGGGGATGATGTCATCCAGCTGGGAGGGGAAGAAACGCCCCTGCATTCACAGAGCTGAAAAGCTAAGAGCAGTGTGAATCAGCCGAAGTAAGGAAGCGATACATCCCCTTTAAACTTTCTCCAAGTACAAGAGAAAAAAGTAAAATTTAAAGGAGTTGTCTCCCTACAGAGTTTCATAGGCTGCATGAATGAAATACTCTGTCACTTCCTGGTTCAGACTGACTAATTTGCATAAGCTCCTTGCTTGTATTCAAGGCTGTGCTTTCAGTTGCTAATTAGATCAGATTAGCTCAGAAGCTTCTCAAACTGCTTGCAGAAGGCTTTATCTGATAACTCAAACAAAAGCCCTAATTACAGTTCTGTTTATTTACATAAATCAAGCTTTTTACTGCACTGCCAGGACCTGTGTGATGACTTCACTCACTGCTATCTCATAGAACAAACAGCAGGGGGGAGAGATGTTTACAGGTAAGTTACTGAGGGAACAAATAGCCAGGGAGGTCATAAATTCACTTGTATCTCCTTAGGGAAAACAGAGGAACAAAGCAATATATTTGGAAAATGTCTTTATTTTGTGTTCCCCACAATTTGAAAGCTATTCTTTGTAGCGAGACAACCCCTTTAAAGGGAATCTGTCACTTTTTTTTTTTACCAATTAAAACAAGACACTGATTTATATTCTTTTCTTCTTAGCCGTTTTTATTTTCCGATTGTAGATTTCTCAATTCGGTCAACTATATATGATTGTGGGGAAAGCTTTCTTGCTTGCACTGCTTTAAGCAGCATTTAGAGAGATGCTTTACAGCAGCTTTATGCACATAGGATTCTGTGAACAGAATCAGTCCCATTGACTTCTATAGGAGAGTTTTCTAGGCACAATCTGTGATCTGGGAAGAAGTCAGTGTGCAGGGAGGGGAAGAGGGTGAACGGTGACTATTTCCTATTGTGACTGGTGGATCCTGTGTTATCTATTCACATCGGTGTCCCCTTTTAGTTTGACTCTGCTTATACTTATGAGCAGACTACTGAAAATCTATTTGTACTTAATTTTTTAAACAATATTGAGAGTGATATGGGAAATTTAAAATAGACAGTCTTAAAAAATGTGTTTCACATAAAAACATGATTCAAATAGGACATTTTTTGATGACACATCCCCTTTAAAATAACTCAGCACTACATATAATAAAGTATATAAATAATGGAAGAAAGAGGTAGTACACAAGGTACATTGCCAATGGCATCAAGAACAACAACCCACTTCCAGTCAGACCATACATTTTTTTTTTGTCTATCTATATATAAAATAAAACAAAGTTTATTCACCCATGTCCTTACAACGTTTCAGCTCTGCAACAGTCTGTTTCAAGTAATATAATACATGAAAATTGGGGGTATATAAGCCCAAAGAACGCGATTAGCATACATAATTGACGATTTTCCAAAAAGTGCAATATCAAAGTGCATCTCATAAATACATAATAAACATTAAATCCACAATCACAATAAGGGCGCGTTCCCACGGCAGTGGAAAAATACCGGTCGGTTTGCCGGCCGGTATTTGTCCTGTTTTGCGCCCGTCCCCACGGCCGCGGGAGGAGGGGACGTATTTTCTCCGCGATGAGCGGAGAACAGCCCTCCCCCTCCCATTGAGAAGCACAGATTCCGTCCGAAAACCGCAAAACCGGCGGGCGGAAAACCCGTGCAGTGGGGACATGCCCTAAACAGTGACAATAACATGCAAAAAAAATAATTACACACAATACAAGTGCATATAGAGCTCATAATTGCAATTAGCCTGTGTACTAATTTAATATAAAATAAGTTATAAAAACCACTCACCATAGATATCCCTTATATCAAATACAATGACGTTTGAGCCACATTACTGCGCATGTGAGATGTAATAAACATCACATGACTGCCCAATCTTAGAAAAAAGAAAGCAGACTCAAATCACAGTCTATAGTGAACCTGCTGACATCAAGCCTGCGCAAACACCATGCACATGCGCAATGAAGCGGCAGGATCACAATCATTTAAAAGGAATATTAGGTACAGTAAATCATATTCTATTTATTTAAAGCCCATATCAGGTCCCAATAATGTGATTATTAGAGTTAAAGTATCCTGTGTTATAGGGCATGCATACCCCTAAACCAACTATCGAAATTTATTAGTCCTCCCGATTAAGGGAAAATCAGACAGCCCTAACCACACACTCCCCTCTACAAGATTAAAGTTATTTGATATGTGGGATATCTCCTCTCTCTTTATTGTATATTAAATTTGTACACAGGTGTTCACTGTTAATTGAATTGCAATTATGAGCTGTATATGCACTTATCATAATAAACATTAAAGGGATTTATTCACTACAAAGATCATGTCTCTAATGGTGGGGACAGTAAAAATAAGCACTTTTGCAAATGGTTTGTATTACCTAAATCCCTCAGTATAGCAAATATGAGCTAATCTGTGCGTCTATAGCTATTTCCGCAACAAGCGGTTGGGCCACGTCCCCTTTTCTGTGATTGGTTGCCTGATATTTCATTCAGCCTGTTGGGACACGCCCCATATACTGTGATTGGCTGCCTGGACTCTATGCTTACTCCCCTCTGAGCCGTTTGAAATGAAAGTGAAGCGAGCTGCCTGTGATGACTGTGTCTGTACAATAAAGGCTGTCTCAGCTCCTCTCTATGCTCATCACCCAGTGATAGCTCTATGTAAAGCATCTGGGCAATTACTGAGTCTCTAGCTGCTAGATTCACTCTTCCCTCATATAACACAGCCTTATACAGTCTGCTCCCATCACCCATATAACAGTCTTATACAGTCTGCTCTACCTCTTGCCTGGTAACAGAAGGGTGAGGAGAGTGCATTCTTAACATTTGTTTTATCAGTTCAGGCTGTATGTATAACTACTTACAGCAATGAAGGTATTCCTGATACAGCAATGTAGGTGATCTGTTTACAAGGAGGTGACAGCTCTGCAGACATGAGAACTGACCAGTCCAGGAGGTCTGCAGAGCTGTGACATCTTCTCCCTTCCACTTCATACAGAATGATGATATCACAACTCTTCAGTGAGGAGAGACCCGTCTACTGGGAGGAGAGACCCGCCCCTGGATTTCAAGCTGGGCATATACCCTCACCGGCCACTTTATTAGGTACACCATGCTAGTAACGGGTTGGACCCCCTTTTGCCTTCAGAACTGCCTCAATTCTTCATGGCATAGATTCAACAAGGTGTTGCAATGATGCTCAATTGGTCCCCAAGGGGCCCAAGAGTGCCAAGAAAATTTTTCCCACACCATGACACCACCACCACCAGCCTGAACCGTTGATACAAGGCAGGATGGATCCATGCTTTCATTTTGTTGACCCCAAAAATTTCCCTGACCCAAACCATCCGAATGTCACAGCAGAAATCGAGACTCATCAGACCAGGCAACCTTTTTTGCAATCTTTACTGTCCAATTTCGATGAGCTTGGGCAAATTGGACCCTCAGTTTCCTGTTCTTAGCTGAAAGGAGTGGCACCCGGTGTGGTCTTCTGCTGCTGTAGCCCATCTGCCTCAAAGTTCGCCGTACTGTGCGTTCAGAGATGCTCTTCTGCCTACCTTGGTTGTAACGGTGGCTATTTGAGTCACTGTTGCCTTTCTATCAGCTCGAACCCAGTCTGCCCATTCTCTTTTGACCTCTGGCATCAACAAGGCATTTCGGCCCACAGGACTGCCGCTCCCGGATGTTTTTTCTTTTTCGGACCATTCTCTGTAAACCTAGAGATGGTTGTGCGTGAAAATCCCAGGAGATCACAGTTTCTGAAATGCTCAGACCAGCCCTTCTGGCACCAACAAAACCAGCCACGTTCAAAGGCACTCAAATCACCTTTCTTCCCCATACTGATGCTCGGTTTGAACTGCAGGAGATTGTCTTGACCATGTCTACATGCCTAAATGCACTGAGTTGCCGCCATGTGATTGGCTGATTAGAAATTAAGTGTTAACGAGCAATTGGACAGGTGTACCTAATAAAGTGGCCCCTGTGAGGGTACGTTTTGATCAAAAAGTATACTACAGTAAGAACCTCCTGTTTATTTTTTGTAAAGTTTTGCTGAGAAGCATTAGATAAACGTATAGTGTGAGGATGTGCGGTTCATGCCTCTCCCTTCCAAGTTTGTATAATTTTACATCATATTTATGGGGAAATTGTAAGGGTATGTTCACATGGCATCTTGCATCCGTGTGAACATACGCTTTTCAGATGCGTCTCTGGGACCAACAGAACGGACCCAGAGATGCATCTAACAATTAGCAGTGACAATGAGGAACACGCAACGGCGTTTACATGAGAGATCGCCGCTGCATGTCTGCATTGCGCCTGTCGGGTCCGTCTTTCAAAGTATTGACATGCAATTCTTTGAAAGACGGACCGGACAGGCGCAATGCAAACACGCAGCGGCGATCTCTCATGTGAACGCCACTACGTGTCTGTCATTGCCGGCAGTGATAGTCACTGCTAATTGTTAGATGCATCTCTGGGTCCGTTCTGTCGGCCCCAGAGACACATCTGAAAACCGTATGTTCACACGGATGCAAGACGCCATGTGAACATACCCTAAAGAACTAAAAGGAATATTTTTAAAGAAGTTATTCCAACAACAACTTCCCCATGTGCATTTACTTATATAACTGCATGGTGATGTCATGTGATTAAAGGGCTCTTGCCACAAAGACATTCAGGCCTGGTTTGCTTCAGCTTTCTGTGTGCTCAAAAGGAGGCGTATAGGATTCGTTTGATCTGCCTGTCATGTAACCCAGCAGGCTTGACATCACCATGATTTTCCCCACAGTGTGTTCACTCAATTCAATTAAAGGTCTCTTTATGTAAAGCGCTATGAGTAGCTACAATGTAGCCGAGTGGTTAGCAGTTCTGCATTCCAACATAGTGGTCCTAGATTCAAATCCCTGCTGGAGCCAAAACGTGTTTGAGGTTTCTTTTGTCTTTTTATTTATCTGCACTGTTTGACTAGTTACTAAGGAGTACAGAAGACGGGATTAGAATGACAGCACCTGGGGTTTAAAAGGGGTGTCTCACTACGTAGATTTATCTTACCTTAGTCCTGTTTTCCCAGTTTCATTTTTGAATTTACTGGCTTTATTGACATTTCTGGCTACCACTTGCCTGCAGTGATCAGATGCTGAGGACACTAGGTCTGTAGCTATAGCGACCAGCACTGGCAGCCTATCAGGAGAGATTGAACATGTCTGTAGCTATAGTGATCTGAGGAGCTGATGCAGCCCATACAAGAGGGGAAATCTCAGAATAGGTAGGACACCGTTAATGGACACTTATTGCAAAGTGACTTGTTTATGCAAAATCTTTAACATAAAAAGCAATCCTTGTAGTGAGACAACCCCTTCAACACTCGTTCAGCAGTGAGCGTGTATGATAACTAGGCAGGGAAAAAACTGACAGTTGCTGCCTGAAAGGAGAGGTGATGTCTGAGCATGTGCGGCAAGTCTGAGGATCTCTTGTCACTGGTTGCATTCCCTGAAGATGAGCTGTACACTATGGATCATTAAGTTAGCAGCTAAAACACAAATGGTGCAGAATTTTTAATAATGATGTGTAATGAAAATGTTTATTAGTTAATTTGCAAGCTTTCCAAATTACTTTTAATTCCTGGCAAAACCCATTTAATAAAGTTAGATGTAAAAAAAAAAAAAACCTGCAACAACTGTTTCTAAGGGACAATGTCATGATGCTGTTAATAAAGTTAACTGTAAAATAAAGCAGAAAGACAAGACCGAAAAAAAAGTGCAAGCAGCTTCTCCACAGACACTGGCAGACATGATAAGACAATGCTCCAGGTAGTAATACTGGAGAAGTTCTGCACCTCATCAACTACTGTTATATACCTGCAGAGTGTTACCAGGATATCAAGGGACATGTATTGGCAGGAATGTGGGCTATACCATTTTAATTCTAGATAGCGGCCTACTCCAATGGTATAAAAAGGTATAAGAACAGAATTTTTAATAAATGTATTTTAGAAAATTGTATTATGTATATAACAGGAAATTATACAAACAAAAAGTGGACAACCCTTTAAGCCCCTTACCGATATTTGACTTACTAGTACGTCATAATGCTGGTAAGAGTATTGAGTGGGCTCACTCACAGTTTAACCATGTAGATGCCATGGGGATTGCAGTGCAGCATCTAAATGAATGAGGAATGGTGTTGCACACTGTTCTCCCCTCTAGTAGCCTCCCCCTGCTGACTTGAAGGGGTTCAAGTACCCTAGGGGGACTACAAGTTAAAGTAAAAAAGGGTCGACGGCCTGACTTGGGGTGTATCGGGACGTCACGCTCACCCTACGGGTGCACGAGGTCAGCCAGATACTGTTCCCGTTAACCTCTGTCCTCACAGGCACAGGGAGACCCAGGGAGGACGAGAGAACACACTGCTCGCCCACGACCCTGACCGGCTAGTCAGGTAATATGTACAGAATGATAATGTATACAGGTAAGAGTGAGAGGTGCAAATACGAGTATGGTTACAGACAAAAGGCAGTAAGATGCGTCCAGTTACCTGAGATTGGCTTGGTTCTGGCCAGGTTGTGGCCTGGCTTCTGCGTGTGGATGCTCCTGGCAATGCTCTTAGGTACCCCCCTCCTGAATGCAACAATGGGCACACCTGGGGCTCCTGCTTATATCTGTAATGGGACAGCCCACGTGGCAGCCCCCTACACGCCCCCACACACCCCTGGGATGGTCTACAAACTCCTCTTGCTCTGGCCATGCCATTTCTGACTGAAAAACCAAATGTGCCATACCTCGGCAGGGCATTGGCACAGAACGGAACCAGTGGCATCATCAGAACCGGCTGGGCCTGAGCTACACCCTGATACCAGAAATCCCTATGGAAGGGCATTTACAATGGGTCTGAGCTGGGCTAATTAATGAGTAAATTGGGGCTTTCCTGGGATCTGGTGTGATTTGTGCCATCTGCCTGCGTTCTGAAGTTTCAGGAGAGATGGCTTGTCATATTGAGTCAATTTTCCTCACAAGATGCATCTGCTGTCAACTAAGAAATCTGAATGGCTTTAGAATATAACACATTAGGAAGCGATAGGTCCCCCAGCTTCTTATGGTAAAACATGATGGGACACATTTAGTTTGGTGATTGTGCCAAAATGCGTTGTAAAATGGAACATTTTTTGGCTAGTTGCCGTTATTTGTTTTAGACAGTTTTTTCCCTCATCAACAAGGGGCGTAGCTCAGCTGAAAGAGCATGACTTCATGTAAAATGGGGCATGACCTTAATGACACAATGTGCAGCAAAATTCTGGGGCGCAATTTTCATGCAAAATAAGCTTACTAGCGGTTGGCCTAAAAAGCCAGACAAGCATAAAGATGCCCACAAATGATGAAACATGGGCCACTGTGATAAGTTTAGAGAACCAGTAGACTGCCCCGTCTAAGCTTACACAGTCTAGCTTTTAGACAAGAATTATAAATGTGCCCCATTGTGTTGGAAAACTCTGGGTCTCTTGTACATACCCGTGCATCTTATTAGTCCACTTAATCGACACAGATGCTTACTCTTACCTCACAGAGGTTTTCTATTATTTTTTTTTTTTTTTTTACAAATCTTTACAATTTTGTACAAAATTGTATGAAGGTGTCCACGTGTGAAAAGAATTGGCTAGTAGTTTTTAAATGTCTAAATTGTCTATTTTCCCCAAATTTAACTATGGGGATGTCATAGTTTTTATTTTATTAGCCAGGTTTTATTTGTACTTGTCAAAAGTGTGAAACTTGCCCTAAAATCCTTGACAGCTAAACGATTTAACAAATGGGAATTCAAACGAGACAGAATTTCTCCCTTTAAGCTTCCTAAATTTCTGAAGAAATATTTGTTTTAACCATGGATATTCTGACCTTTAAGAAAGATTTCCCTGTTCATCCAGAATGCCACAAAACAGCTAACTATATAGGCTTGTTAAACGTCTACAGAATTAAAACGAATTTAGAGTGCCTTCTTATCCCAAAAAATACTATTTAGGGAAAGCAGCAGTAAACACTGGGAATATTGTATAATCAAGCAGATAGAAAAATGTTTAGCAAAAATAATTAGACATCTGCCGTGCCAGCCCATATGGTATTCAGTTACATTCATTCAATAGAGAAAACTTTGCGCAGTCTGCAGACAAATTTTAAGAGAAACATTTAGGCAGACCTAGGGCGACATGTATGAACTGGGCTGTGCCAGTTTTCTGGTGTACTTTGAGCCAAAAAGTATGTAAGAAAAGGCCCCTCTCCCAAACCCTTTGGGTTTGTTTAAAGCGCCAAAGGGCCTTTTTAATGCGCCAAAATTAGGGGGTTCCCGAGGGGGGGGCGCCCACATTCTTTGAATTTGAACATTTATGATTCTTTTTTATGCCAAATCTAGGGGGCAGAAAGGGCCCAAAACCCGGTTAAAGGGTGTCGCCTGAGGGTATTGGCACTAGAATATTCCTGGATGTATGAAAATGCAGAAGAACCGGTTCATACAAATTTTTGGGGCATTCTCACATCTGGGCGGGGGCAGGGTTCATAAAGGGCGCCCCAGTCTTTTGGTTCAGTTTTGGTTTTTCAGTTTCCCACTGAACTAAAAGATTTTGGCTTTTTTAAAAATTTTTTTACATTAAAGGGACATCACCATCATCATTTTTATTTTCTGATAATTTAAAAAGCATTATGAAACTATTAAAAGGTTTTTTTTAAAGGCCCCCTTTTGTAAAAAAATTGGTTGTCCCCGAATTCCCCCTTTTCGAGGTTTTTATTGCACAGCATTTAGAAGATTGTTTTTTGGCCCTTTTTTTTTGGGCACTTTTTTTTTAAAATGTCTTTATTTCAAGCAAGATTTTTCCTTACTTAAAAGTTTGGGAAAAGGGTAATCCCCCCCAATTAGTGGGGTTTTTAAAAAAACAAAAATTAAAACTTTTAAAGATTACTTTCTTGAAAAAACCTTTCTGAAAAAGTTAAAACAAAATGAAAGAACGCCGGGAAAAAAGGCAGTTTAATTGGGGCGAATTAAAAATCACCCAAACGCCCGTGTGAAAGCACCCTTACTCCATTATTCTTTCATATATTTTTATGTTTTAAATTTTTCCTTTTTTTATTTTTTGAGAGAACAAAAAAGCAAATTTTTTATATCATTACTTTTATTTTACTATACAAAACAACCAAGGGGTCCAATAAAGTAAGATAAGTCTGAGTAGCCATTCGGGAGTATACTCCCCCTGGAGAGAAAAAATTTTATTGAATTTTTTAATTGCATGGGCTGATGGTTTTTTTTATTGTTTACAAGCTAAAGGCCCATATCTGTGAATAACATGGATCAAAAGTGGATTTTTTTTTTGTTAATTGGTTGGTACTCGTAATGCGCCCCCTTTTGTTGTCCATTGAACCCTTATTAAATAAAGCCCCCCTAAAGGGAAAAGGTTTCCCCCTAACATGCAGACTTTTTGCTTTTCTGATCTAAAAAAATTTTAAATTCATCCCCCTCTTTAGTCTGAAATAATTTTTTTTATTTTTAAACTTGTAAAAAATAATGTATGCCTGTATAAGTTTTTTTCCATTTGCTTGATTACCCAATGATGTTTAAGAAATCCATACCTTATCCTCGTTTCCAACTAACCACTAGCTAGCTCTTTTCACACAACTCCCCTGCAAGTCCTCTCAATGCTTCTCCTCCGTGCCTGCCAATACAACTCCCCCCCCTCCTCTTCACTGCCCTTTTCCCTTTTCAAAGTAACGACCGGGGGGACAAATGTTCCCCACCGTAAACAAACCCGTGCTAAAATGTAAACCGCCCCTTCCTAAAAACCGTGAGCATTTGCCATAGTAAACCAAGGCGTACATCCTTAGATTTTTTGGGCCCCCATTTTAACTATAATTTCGTATGAGACAAACCCCTTTAAGCACACGAACCAATGCGTCACCAATCGCCTGAGACCCCCCCGTCCCTTTATAATGAAGTCCAGACTCCTATATTGGGGGTTTAAAAAGCATGGACTGAAGTTCTGGTGTCCTACCCCGGGGGTTTAAGGAATGCACCCAAATCTGTATCCTCCTGCCTGATATCCAAGCTCCCTTTTTGCCCCAAAAAACAATTTTTTTGGGGGAGAAGGTATTGACTAGAGCTGTTAAGGGGTTTTGCCCAAAAAGAAGTTCCCACTAACAGGGTGAACTCCCCCCTTGAGGGTTTTAAAAAAGGGGTGTTGTCTTTTTTTTTAAAAAAAAATACCTCCCTTTTCATTGGCTCCCCCCAGCCGCTCCTGAATCAGTCTCGTAGTTGGGAACATTGTTGGGTAAAACACAGGGGGTAACTGTATTTTGTAGAACCCTTTTCGTATTTTTTTCTCCCTCTTATTGCTCAGGAAATAAGCCCTGAGGGAGCATTCTTTCATTTGTCAAAAACTGATGAGGGGAAGGGGAGGGGGGGTGAGAGGGGGGTCGCATGTTTCTAATAATTACATTAAAAGTGGGTTTTCCCATTACAAAAAGACACAGGTTTTTTCCCCCGTCCCTTCAAACTCGTTCATGTTTTCCCCGCATCGATAATTGCAAACAACGCAAGTGCGGCCCCATCGTCCTGGTCCTTTTAAGAAACTGTCCGGGAAAAAAAAAGGGGGATTTAGTCAGGCTGGATTCACAGGTTACTTTTTTAATTTACATTTTAGAAAAGTGATTAAATACCCATTTTGGGGGGACCCACCCTAACATTTTGATCGGGCAAAACCCCCTTTTAATAATGCTCAAAATCCAGGCCTGAACAAATGGGAAGGCCTTGGGGAAAAGGGCATTCCCATACAACAGGAAAGGGCAGCTTGAGTGAGATCTGATGCATGCTGGTATCCAAAGTTCCTAGCACTTGTTTACTTGAGGACATCAGGTGCAGGGCCAGAACAAATAATTCTGTGAGTCGTATATGGTCCTCGGACCGGACGTCCCCCCAAAATATCAAAGAAATGGTGGATGAGAATAGATACTTAAAAATAACTTACTTAATTTTCAGTTTTCTAGGGGAAAAAAAACGATCAAACTTTTGGGCATATGTTTTTTTCCTTTCCAATTTTTTTAGCTAAAAAGCCATCGAAATGGGTTAGATCACAGAAGCTTAATAATCCAAAGAAAGATAAAACACATACTTAATATTTCACCTAATGGGAAACAAACTGCAGTCTCTCTCAAGCTTTAAAGGGGATGCTCAAAATATAAACCACACACCAGCAAATCATAACTGTACAGACTTCTGAAAAGAATATTTATGGTGTATAAATATTCTTTTCAGAAGTCTGTACAGTTATTTATAGTGTTATTTATAGTGAATTTTTGTGGTTCTGTGTAAGGTGTTTAAAAACCACAAAAAAATTTACTTAATAAACAACTTTTTGGGTTTACTTGAAGTGTTATCCCGAATTTAAAAAAACAGAAGAAATGGCCTTCAGTCTATCAAACCTTCTATCAGGGGATGTTGTGCTGAGATAGGGAGGGAACCTTTTTAAAACCCGTGGAAAACAGAAAACCATCTAACGTTTAAAAGGGCAAATATGCCCCTTTACTTTAGGATACACATGGTTTTCCCTTTTTGGCATGGTGCCATTTTAGGGACCTTTTTGAACAAAACCTTGCCCATACCCTCAATAAGGTAATATCTGAGGGAATAGCAATTTGAAAAAAGGTTAGCTGTAAGGAGACTTCCAACCTAAAAATAAAAATTAAAGCAAGAAAACACACTCTCCTATGTATCCACTGGTATTCCAGCAATGCTGCTGCCGAAAACGTCCCCAATATTGGTTGTCTTCCTGTTCTGCAGTTCATGTGTGATGCTGCAGCAAAAACCGGGGCCCTTTTTGTGGTATTTGCATTTCACTGACACAGAAAGGGAAAAGTCAAATTATGCTAAATCATAACTGCAGCAGATGCCACAACCAACCACATAACAGTGACCCGGGGGACTCCACCATCAGCATGAATGGTCAAGTACAAAGGTAAATATTTTTGTTAAAGTGTTTTATTACACAGCTCTAGCCTAGCTTTTTTTTTTTTTGATTCAGGTTGGAAAACCCCAAGCAGAGCTAATGTTTTCCATACATCCTATTAACTTTTTCTGCCACACACAGTTTTGCAGCAGCTTAATTTTGTTTTCCATCACTGCATTCCTAGTGCCGTAACTTTTATATTTTTCAATCAGAGTTATGAGAGCTTTTTTTTCCCCGTCATTGGACCAGCTATATTTTTATAGCACCATTTAATTGATCAAAAATGTTAAAAAGGATATATATAAAATATATAATATTATATTATATAAAATTTATTTATATAAAAATAAACCTATAAATTAAATATAACATATTATATATTATACCACATATATATAATTTAATAAAAATATTATACACACACAATAATATTATATATTAATAAATTTTATTTTATATAATATTATAAAATACCCAAAACACACACACAACACACACAACCAACCACACACCAAAACCCAACTAATTTTAAATCATTAGGACACCAAGCAACAGTGAGTTTCATAATTATTCAGACCCCTTGAACTTTTCCTCGTTTTTAAATGTTACCGTCAGGAAAATTAAATATATTTAGTGATCTTTCATGTGAGAGCAACACAAAGATGTAATGTTTTTTTGAAATTCAAAGAAAATATATGCTTTTCCCAATTATTGCAAATTAAAAAACGGAGACGTTTGATTTGAATATATGTATTCATCGCCCCGAGTCAATACTTAGTAGAACCACTTTTAGCAGCAGCGTCCGCTGCAGCCTGTTGGAGTATGTCTCTACCAGCTTTACACATTATTCTTTTCTAAATAGCTTGGTTGTCGAACATTTGTGAACAATTTAAAGTCGTGTAAAAATTTTCGCAGGGGATTTGGGGACTGGCTGATTCTTGGGGAACCTCTTTTTGGTGCTTTAAAATTTGGGAAAACCTTTTTTTGAGTATGTTTTGGGGCGCAGTTTAAAAGATGGCTTTTTGAAATTTAAAAAAATAAAGGTATTTTGCTGAAAGTAGTGGTCACTCAATTTGTACAAAAGAAATTTTGGGAAAAATTTATGTGAATCAGAAAGACAAATTTAAGATTTTAAAAACACTCAAGCAAAAACTTAATGTGCATGAGAAAAATTCCTTTCTATTTTCTGCCTATTTTCTTTACAAAAAATTTGAATCTTAAACAATGTACAATTATGTAATCCACATCTCAAACTAGAGCTGTGAGAACAGAATGGATGGGATTTTCGAATTTAGCAGCTCTCAAAATACCCACAAGGTCAAAACTTCTAAGCACCCCAAATTTTTATTTTTTTTTTCCTTGTATTATTTATAATTATTATATAAAAACATCCAACAAGTTCTAGAGCCCTAAGTCCAGGGATTATTGTGAATCAAAAAAAAAAAAAAAAAAGGAGTAAAAAATAGTTGGTTTCAACAGATAAATAAACACTTTTTGGGTTTTATTTTTTATAGCGTCCACTGTGTGCAAAAAAAAAAAATGCAAAATTTTTTTTCCCGGGAAGAAGTGGACTCCTTCGCTGAGCCCCCTCTGATACATACACTCTTGCACCACTCACCATAAAGATATGGAACATAGCTTTAAAGAAGTAATTACATGTCCGTATTGTGTGTCTTCTTTCCTTGCTGCTTCTATCACTAAACACCACCTCCACCACAGTTGTATAGCAACAATGTGAATCATGCTTTGGTGACACACTTTCTCTCCATAAATCAATGGGAATAAATCTGTGCCACTTATTCAGGCACCAGAAAGTGCTGTATGATATAATTACATGAAATGTTCCACAGGGCGGAGAGGGGGAATGTATAAACGCTTATCATTCCTCAGTGACAGGACGACATTTGATAGACTCCTATAACACCTTTGTAATGAAGAATCACAGTTCATGGTCTGCTTGGCTCGATACGTCTGATCTCTAAGTTTATTTATGAGAACATGATGGGGGTAAAGTTTTTCCCCAGTCAGGGTCAGCAAAGGGGTACGGAAAATAGATGGCACACAGGGGAAAAGGGAAAAACCCCGGGGGGCCCCGGGACCTTGGGGGCCCCTTAGACAGGGGTTGTCCCCCCTGGCGGGGAGCCTGGGCTGCTTTTTAGGGAGAAAAGCATAGAAAGAGGTAGAAAGCAAGAGGCAGAGTGCAAGGATCACGTACGTATGCCCCCCTATGTACGTAGTTTGTAGGGGGGAAACCCAAGAACCAACTGCACTGGTGGGCCCCAGGCATCCCAGTCCAACACAGAGTACGGACATCACCTGCTCAGGTAATGCTACCTGAATGGTAATCACCATGGGATTACTAGTATAGTGCAGAGGAGGTGAAATGTAAAACTCAAAGATGCTGAACGGCAGGGTATTCATAAAAGTACAGAGGTTGATGGACAATAAGATAAAAAAAGAAAATTGTGAAGAGTTTAAAGCAAATAACTAGTACCAATGCTGGCACATTGCAGTATTGTGCTAATGGAATAGTTATAGCCATCAAAAAGACATCCATACATTAAACATGAGGCAAAAAAGAATTCACTGGAGAAAAATTTTACCTGATAAATTTTTGGGTCTTCGGAAAAGTCAGGTAATTCTTCAGGGGGATCCCCATAAAATGAATTGAATTTGTGGCTAGAGACAGCAGCTAAAACTGCACCCTGTAAAAATAAAAGCAACAAAAGAAAAAATATCAATGATGAAAATTTAAATTTTACGCCAGTTTGTATAACTCTCACAAAAAGTTTGGAAACTTTGTCTTTTTTTGAAAATTTCAGGATGAACATAAAAAATTTTTTTGGAAATTTTTTTTTTTTTATATGAACAAATGAGACCCTCTCTTAAAAATTCAGTCACATGAAAAAATGTTCAATGTTTCAGTACAAAATTGCAAAGAGCTTAATGCAAAATTCACAACCCGGGGTTCAATCCCTGAAAATTGCCCAAAAAATTTTGGGGAAACATTTTTAATTGGGATTTAAAATCCTCCTCACATCAGTTTACATTTTGACATCATGAGACCAAGCAACACCTTTTCAATTGATCAAACCCCGCCATTGCAAAATTAAGCAGGGGGGCTCTCAGAGGAAGGGCCTGGGTTTAGGTGTCAGAGTAGAGAGACTGGAAGAGTCAAGAAAGGAAAAAAAGTGGACGTCCTTTGGGAACACACACGAGGCGCTTATTGTA